>JABFOX010000633.1:0-15687 GCA_022817665.1 Axea sp. ZL-2020
TGTAAATTGTAAGTAGAAATAATAATAAAATTATATTTTTCTAAAAAGGTATAAATCTTTCCTTTTTAAAACCCCACAAAAATTTATTCAATTAATTTTAGCTTCGAGTCCATTAAAAATAAATTAACTATTTGTTACTTCTGGCCGTTTCGTTATGATTACGGTCCAGGACGTAACAGTGGTACTCTTTTCGTTTTTCCAATCGATGATTATTTGTCACGATATTTACACAACAGTATTTGGAAGTTTCAGTATTTCTGTCATCATCTGAACATTCAATTGTTGATCAATGTTTTAAATATCTCATATTGAATGTACATTTTCTTATACTCGATAATTATCGCCTACAGCATGGTTTATCCCCAATGTTTTTTTTGTTTGGTCCTCTTTGAATATTTTAAACCCAAAATAAACTTAGCAAAGGACTCCTTAAATTATAGAAAGTATTTTAATACTAATTTTTTTGCGTTTCACATAAAACTTGATCACATACCATTGCTTGATGACATGTTCCATTTTGAATCATCAAGGAAATAAAAAAAAGAATTTCGTTTACAAGCCATTCTTTATGTTCTAACGATTAACAAGTAACAGCCGAAACGTGTATTCATTGCATAGACTCCTTTCTACTCATTTCACCTGCCAGTCCCACTACGCGGTTATTCTACTTGGAGAGAAAAATCAATCTCATTACATACTAGAGATACTGTATTATAATATACATTTTAAACACTACCCTTCACAATCTCTGCCAACGGACTTCTTTTCTTCATTAAGTGGATTATTTTCACTTTAGCTTTTTTATTTAAGTTTCACTTTAAGTGATAATATATCACAAATAGCCTTACATACAGACAAATTTGCTATAAAATTTCAAATCAACTTAATAAAAAAATCTCGGAAAAATTAAATTTAAATTATTTGTAATAATTTATGCAAGTGTTTTCCTCTTGTATACCTTTTTAAGAGATCACTCTCCACAGTTTTACAATAAGATTTACAACTTTTTCACATAAAATATCTTGTAAGGATTATTAAATAAAATTTAGTTCTCTATTCTTCTCATAATATGAAACTATTAATTACAATAAATAATCATTTCTTAAATTATACTTTCAATATGAAATAATACTTCTGAACTATATCAGGATGGAAGGGTTTAATGGAATAGTACACAAAGTTCATTACTTTTAATCCAACACTTCATCTTTTCTCTATCTCATACACTGACACACTGCGCCCTCATCACATGACTATAAGAGAAACTTTAGACTTAATGTTGTATTTTCACAACGCCAAAGCTAACAAATTGTATTTTGTGATAATGTTTAATGCACAGACAAACTATATTTGTTTTCACTTTCAGACCCGTGTTTTAAAAAATGAAAACAGAGTGTAAGTTATGGTAGCTTCCCTTGTGACCTCGCATCACAATAAAACTCTTTCAGATTATGAGGGCCAATAAGGTACCTTTACCAACTCCTGTTTCAACCTATGAAAAGCATTCAACTGCTCAATTTTAATATATGAGAAATATGTAATAAACTTACTAAAATACGATAAAATCTCAATAAAAATTTCGATTTCTTTTATAAGGAAAAAAATTGACACATCGTGATTTGTAATTCAAGTTTATATTCTACCACGAGCTTAAAAATCTGTCGCAAAACAATTAAGTGATGTTCAGTAGTCTTAATAACAACCTTTATGTCATTTATGTACACAACGGTATCACTAGAATCAATCAGCTTTTCAAGCACGGTATTCACACATTTTTTTAAAATACTTTGTATCTACTTTGAGGACAAAAAATATTCCAGTTCACTCAGATTGTCCAAAATCTATGTATTTTGACAATTCCTCAGCAATATTAACATTATAAAGTCCGTTTTTTGTAATTCTAATAAACTAAAATATTGTTTTTTATACAATACACTGGTACGATCATTAATTCGTGGTATTGGATAATTGTGGAACCTAATTTCCCATTAAATGTACAAAAGTCTGGAGTCATGCATATCTAATCGTTCTCTTTCCTAGCTAATATAGTGCAGCATGCATATTCCGAAAAGTCAGGCTTACCAATTTCCTATGTTAATACATTATCAACAATTTCTTTTAGCTGATTTATCTCAACAAATGAATGGCGTCTAGGAAAAAATTGAAATAATATGATTTTGTAAATAGAGTGTAATTCTTTTTCAGTAATTCATTTTCAGTTTACTCTAATCCCTTTAACTGTACGCAAATTTTTTCGTATAAATCCTCCAACTCTCGTCTCTACCAAAACCGAATCTTCGGATTTATATGCAATGTATTACTAGAGACAAAATAGTTACTCAATAATTTATTAGCATCAACAATCTTGTCTTTTATCGAAACATTATTTTAAAAGCTTAAATGCGAAAAGTTCTTAACCACTCACGTTTCAAAATAACAGCAGAATACACGATGCTGTAAACTGCAACTAGCAATTCCATGTCATCATTTAATTCATTCATTAAACAACTTGTTTTAGCGTTGCCGATCACTTTAAATTTTAGAAAATTAATACCATGACACTCGAAATTTAGTTTGTCGTGCACACATTTGTGAATTAAATAACTACTGTTTATTAAACTTATTGAGTTTCTACCATCAAATAAAGTGATACATCAAATAAATCTTCTTTATCTATAAAATACACAACAATATTTGTGTAGGGTGTCATATCAATAACACTGACCTCAATATTTGTTATTTCTGAATTATTTAATTTTGTTTTGTTTCGTTTTGTTTCTAATCAAGAATTTGTGTTTTGTTTAGTTTCAATTATGGCACTTGTTATTTCGATTACTTTTCGATTTCGAACATTTCTTCCATTTTTTCTTAACGTGAATTACATTTAATTCAATTAAATTTTTTCTACGATTCTTTCATTGATTAGTTTTACTAATTTCTTTTCGAAATTTTCTCAGGAGTGAAAAATCTTATATTCTTTCTATAGTATATAAATAAACTTTATCTCTCATATTATTCTTCGAAATTTAATCGACTAAATTATCAATGACCTCAAACTCATCAGCATTAGCTTTATTTGCTAAAATAATTGCACCGAATTCATATTCGTTAAAAGTTACGTTTTATAATTAAACACGATTCAATTCAGATCAATTATCATTTCGATTTTTAAAAAAGGAAAAAAAAACTGACTGTAATAATTACCATCAAAAATCACTTTTATCTACATCTTACGAAATTGTTTCAGCAATATTACTAAATAGAATTATACCATATGCGGAAGAAATCATAAGAGATTATGGATGTGGATTCCATCGCAGTGGATCAACAACAAACGAATTTTTTACAATTAGGCAACGTCTAGAAAAAAAATAGGAGTACAGGAAAATGGTATATGAGTTAATCGTAGATTTTCAAACAGACCATGATCCACTTAAATGAACGCTGGTGTATATCTTAGTATTATTAGACATCCCGAAAAAATTAATCAAAATAGTAAAAATTGGCTGCAATGAAATCTTTTATAGGGTACGAATAAAGAAAAATCTATCGGAAAACTTTGAAATCCACGACATCTTGAAACAGGGAGACATGATCTTACCGCTACGTTTAATTTAGTTCTCGAATACGTGATGCAATCGGTATTAGAAAGACAGTCGGAGCGACACTGAACGGAGTAATAAAGTCACAAACCTTCGCAGACGTTATAGATTTAGTTACAGACGAGGAAGTGGCATTAGTAGAAAATACAAAAATCTTAATCAATGCAACAAAAGATGTAGGATTAACAATTAATGAAATATATTGTTACTAGTAGAATATCAACAGACCGAAAATTGGAATTGGAGTAGCTAACTTAACATTTGAATCAGTTAAAGAATTTATATATCACGGTACAATTATTACGGAAAATTATGAAATCGATGTTGAAATTGTGAAGATATTACTTGCCGGGAATGTATATTTTTACATTGTAAACAAATGATTAAAATCACGCCTTTTATTGCGCAAAATTAAAATCCGGATGTACAAAACAATAATACTAATAGTAAACAAATAATGTGTTAAGTTACAAAAAAAACGAGAATAAATCTGAAGTTTTCGAAAATAAAGTAATACGAAAAATTTTCGCGGCAAAAGAACGAAATTAGCAGACAATGTATACAATTACATAATAACGAAATACACAATACGTGCGATTCACCTACCATAATATGAATAGTAAAACCGCGTAAACTCCATTGAGTGGGATATGTAGCACGAATGGCATAGGAAAAAACGACATATACGTATTTGAAAGCACACCAAGTATTATGAGACCTTTAGGTCAAATGAGATGTAGATAGGAGGAAGATATTAAAGTCGATTTTCGGAAAATCAGACGGAAAGATACACCGTTGACGAAATTGGCTCGAATTGGTAAGGACTTGGAGTGCTTTTGTAAATGAGGCAATGAACTTTCGAATTTGAAACGCTATATAAAGAAGAATTAAATCAGTAACTGACCAATCTGACCAACTCAACACAAATTTAAAAACTCCGATTGTCAGTGTAACCAGGATAATTCTTTACTTTTAATTTTAACACTTATAATAAGAAATCAACCAGAATCTGTCGTCCAAAACCTGATTCCACACTACTCTGTGTTTTAATTTATTACTATCCCTTATCATGTGACTCCTCAAATAAAGATATAGTTGAGCATTTACGATGAATTTAAATTAATGTATTACAAAAGTTTGTAAAGAGGACGCACAAATAAATAAGGATTATATTTAATCTTTAAAATTTGAGATTTAATTAGTGTCGAACTGTGTGACCGAATACATCGTAATACAATTAACTTTTTTATTTATAAAAATAAATCAGATTTAATTCAAGCATAATCTTTCTATCTAATAATAACAGCAACAAATACATAAGCATAATTTTCTAAAATCTTATTAAATTTATTTGAAATTATTTGTTATATGGTAAATTTTATTTAACATTTTAATTTTTCATGATATTAATATTATAAATGCCTTTATCTTAACAAATAATATCAGTTTATAATAATAATAATTTGAACCAAACAAGTTCGGAGTTGTGGTGATATCATTTTTGTTCTGATAATAATGTAAACTTATCTCGTGAATTAAAAACAAGAATTAACTTTGATTGATATTTGTTTTATTAATATTAATTAAATGAAAATTAAGTTCATCTATTATCTAATACAATTCATCTAATTATTCGCTATCAATTTTTATTTTTAAAATCTGGAATAAATTCTTATAAAATACAAATTTTTATAGTGTCAAACCAAAGCAGATCAAATGAATTTGTTTTTGGGACTTCAGTAACAACAAATCCCCACTTACTAACGCAAATACTGTTTTAAATTTTACAATATTCAAAGACCTGTACATAATTGAAAAGCCATGAATTTTTAACATGATTCAACAATTCTATTTTTGCTGCTTATACACGAAAGATTCATTAAATCTCGCTTTAATGCGGGCAAAGTAGTTTTTTACTATCTTAGGAGAAAAGCGATGTACAATTTGAAATATATTGATCTTTCTCACTATAAATTATTAATATTAAATCTCAGGTAAAGTGTGGATAAACTGTTTATTAAAAATTTAAATTTGGAATTTGAAATTTTAAGAAATTTGAAAATTTCTTAAAATGTCAGAAATCAAACAAATGAAATTATTGTTTCATAACTAATTTCTAAAAACAGTTTGAAATATTTACATTTTAACAATATTTCAGACTAATTTCAAATAAATCGTTTTTATACATTTATGTATAACACAAATGAATTTTTCTTTCTTGTAATACAATATAGTACATTGTATAACAGATACAATATAAGATAATGTTATACAATATTGTTATAATTTACTTTTTCAAAAATACAGAATTATGCTTACGGCAATTTAAGAATTCACTGCATTCCAATAAAAACTCAATAGTGCGTAAAGTAATACTCAATATTTACGTCATATACTAAATTAAATGTAGATTGTACATATATAAATTACATAGAAAAAATTCTGTTGTTATTTAAAATAAATGAATTAATTAGTAATAATAAATATTATATACAATTTATTAATTTAATTGTAGACTCTTTTAGGTAAAATAGCAGGGAGTAACGTAAAGAACTAAAATGTTAATGACAAATTTATTACGAAATCATCTGGAATGCTATACATAAACAAAACTTATTTATTTCTCTATATTATAATTACTAAATTAGATAAATATATTTAATAAATCTAAGGAGATATTTTTTGTTTGATACTAAGTGAATATAAACGTGTCATAATAAATGTCAAAGCGGGGATTTAATTAGGGTACCTATCAATAATATATTATTGATAGCAAAAATTACAATTAATCTTATTAGTCTGATTAATTTCTACCATGTAATGTAGAATCGGGATGTTACAAGAATATTTCATATCTTATAATTTTATCCTGATTCTGTAAATCATTTTTTAAATGTAATATTTTTGAATTCATAAAAATGTATTAAATAAATACATCTACATTATATATGTGCATAAATTATAATGTATATTATATTATGTGTATATATCATATATGCATGTGTAATATATATAAAATATGCGTTTTTGGGATAAGGATAAGATATACTATTATATAAGTTCAATTTATATACCCCAGATCTTATTATGCTGAAACAATTATATTTATTCTTGATAGCTTGTTTTAAAATATGATTTTATATATTTTGTTACCGTATTTTAAACAATTAAAAATAATTATTTATATATTCTATAAAGTATTTATTTATTAAGTAATCCTACTATTAATTTCACAGAATACCTCATAATTATAAATATAAATAATATTATTAGTTAATATATGTTCTGCGTTAATATAAATGAAACTATGTTTAAGTATATTGAACTCAATTCAATGCTTTTCATTTATTATACATAAATTTCTTATGTTTTGTGAGTATAAGTTGATAGACTATGAGAAAAACCAACAAATTTCTTAATTTGTAATTTCTTAATGAAATACAATTTTGTCTATTCCACTAATTGCCCACTGATTTTTCTTATTTTTGATACTGCTTAAGATACAAATATCCATGATACATCCCACGTGCTGACATTCCTACCGCTAGCCTACGAATTCCGCGGGATTTATTTTAAGATTTAAGTGTGACGTCACCGTAAGCTGCGCCGCAAGCGTTTCCACAGATTAACAGTGCGTTAGTTTTCACGAATCTAGAGTCAGTCACGATTCTATTTTAAGTCTCGAACGTCCGATTTTTTATTCAGACTACCGAATCTTCCTAGTTTTTGCTTTTTTCCTTAAAAACTATTATTCTATCCACACAAATTACGATTAAGTTCAATACCAACAATTTTAAGTTCATTTGATGAGTTTAAATATAAGATAAAGTGCCTACGACGATATTATCTCGAACGACGAAGCGCTTTGAAGTTCATGCAAGTGAAATGGATTGACTTTTTTAAAACTAAAAGTGTCGGGAACCCTTTAATGAACAATCGACTTAAAAAATAGTGAGATATTTCGACGTTTTTGTTCAGTAATCATGTGTGTGAAATTAGAATGTGTATTCTAGAGTGTAGCAATCATTACATCATTTCTACAAAAAAAGAAATTATATTATTTCTACTTACCACAATTCACGACTTTTCAACTTTACGTAATAGTCAAACAAAAAATTGCAACATGTTAAATGATTGAATGGTCATAAAAATGCAGTTAATCGTTCAAAACTGGTACAGCCATCAAAGTAATATTCAACAGCAAGTTTATTCCAAATTTAAAATTAAGATAAAAACAACAAATAAGTGTAGAGAACGAATTTTTGCAGACGTCAAATAAAACTTTCAAACTTTAAAATGAAATACGATAAAGTTGAAAAAACACGAGCTAGTTCTCATCCCCTGGTCAAGGCTAAAACTTGTAGTTCTTTTGGAGACTCAAAAGAACCGATAATCAGACTACGACTCGACAAGCCACGTCACTGGAACTGGGAATTGACGACTACTGCTGAAGATCTACCTGTAATTCAATTATTGGACAAAGATGGCCGTTTGTTAGTGGAAACTAGTGGAAAAACAGCTCAAAGAGCTCGTGGATCTTTTCGTGATGGGTTAAAATCACACGAGCAATTTCACAGACAAGCTTTGAGCAAGGATAATAGTCTGCGGAAAGATCGATCACTTTCGGGTAATCGAAACATCGATGGTTTTAGTAACAAATTCGGTTTCCAAGAGTGTGAATACAAAAAACCGAGAAAGTCTCGAAGCGACGTAACACTAAACGATAAAAGTAAAAATAGATGGCAGAGCAAAAATGAGAATGAAATAAAAAATGAATTAAAGAAACACTTTACCGAGAATGATTCGCAATATCGGATGTTAGGTGGTTTGGACACAAACCATCCAAACAATCCATGCAAAAAGAAAATTGTAGAAAAAAAGAAGAAATATCATTCTAATGATTACTCAGATCAAACAGTTAATAAGTTTGAATCGAATAGCTTCAATACTAAAGATAACGTGGGACGTAAAACATATTATTTCAAAGAACAAGACTCAAATTCAAATAACAATTATTTACAAAAGAGCGAAATAGTTTCAGAGGCTGCAAAGAAAGTAAATGGTGTTGAGAAAACGGAAATTCAAAATTATTCAAGGAAGAAATCAATCACTCCGTCTGACGAGACACTGGATATAATAACGCAATATCTGAGAAAAACGAACGATAAAAATGTAGTAAGACGAACCACATCACAGGAAGTATTATTAAGCCAAAAAAAAAGTTATCGAGCAAGAAAAACTCGTAGCGATATTAACCTTGGGTTATCGAAATTGGAAGATTGCAAGAAGGAAAAATTGTGCTTGAATCAAGAAAAGGCCGTTCATAAGAGGACTTCGTTGAGCTCAGATAGACGAAAGGTTTATCGTAAGACGAAGAGTGACGTGCTCTTAGGTCAAATATGCAGCAGCGTTGATTCTGAACAGGATTTTGGCAACCCTCCAAGACGCATCAAAAGCCAGGACAATGTAGAACGCTCATGGCGCGAATACAAAGAACGGAAGAAACAAGAACGTCTACAAAGGGGTTCAGAAAATATTGAATTCACACCGGAAGAAGATTTCATGAAGAAGCCCAGATGGAAGGATCTACAACGTGACTCGTGCACAAAAACAAACTGCAAAATCTGTGCGAACATGGACAACTGCGTAAATCCGATGATTAAAGCCCAACGACCCGATACAGCTCTTCAAGAAAATTATTTGGTTGTTGAGCCACCTCGAAATTATTCTCAGATTGATAGTGAGGTTGTAACTAATTCATGGGAAGACGGAGGGTATAATTCCATTCCAAAAAGTGTTGCAAACCATTATCAAGGTTTCCATACAAATTCAAATGTGAAAAAAAGTGATACTTTCAAGATAGTAGATGGTAGTGAAAATGTCAACAATTGTGAACAGAACGACGACAAAACCGAAACGTGTGAACAAAATGACAAAGAAGATATTACTAAAGATTATTTTAAACGAGTATATGAATTATTAAAAAAGCGTCACAATGAAAAACGAAAAGTATCAAACGAAAAAGATACTCAGTTTTATAACGACACATCTCCAACTCAGCAAAACGAAAGAATAAAACGTCAACGAAAAAAGAAGGTGGAAATATCAAATTCAGGTATAGATATTGTTAATTTTTCGAAGTGCATACACTGTTTATACAGCTTTTTATTCAAAAACATATCGTAACATGCAATGAGTAAATGATAAAAAGTATTAATCTAAAGAATTGTATATTTTTAATTGCTGAAAAAAAATTCAAGATGTAGTACAAGTGCTTAAAATATATAAATGTTCAAAAATTGGTATTATATGATTGTACGAAATAAAACACAAAATATTTTTACTGAGAGTTTGCTCTATATTGTAAGTGCAGTTCGCATGACAACATGTACATCATCTAACATGATATTGCATAACATATATATAAATAATTTATTAGTGTCTTAAAGCTAATCTACAAATAAAAATACACATACAAAAATAACAGAGAACTTTTAAATAGATATTCGCAAATAAAACAACTTGATTTTTAATTACTTTTTTAAGAATATGTCTATTTTTAAGTTATAGCACACACGGTGTGCTATATTATTCTCCTTTAACGAGGGAAGGAAACGGTATAAAAAATACAAACAAAATAGATATAGTAAATACGCATAATTAAATGCAAACTAATACTTAAATATATGCTTAATCGCAATACAACACCATAAGCATATAAATTTGATTTCTGTATTTTTATTCACTTTGACAATTACTTACAAATTATATGAAAATCTTTTTGGGTTATAAATAAATAACTTTATACATATACGTTTAGTTTTATACATACGATTACATTTTTGTCAGTTCTAATATATTTTAATTCTATAATTTATTTTAATTTCAGAATTCTGACAATATTGAATCATATGAAATTAAATATCAAGATATAAATTAATTTTAATATGAAAACTTTATGCATTGTATCTTGCATTCATAAAATACTTTAAAATGCGTATTGATTTCAAAATTAAAATAAAAGTTCCTACGAAAATTCACATACTTATAAAAGATAAGTTAAATTTATATTACAAATCAATAATCATAAATAAATAGCAATTTAATATCATATAAATTATATACTAACCATGGCATAAAAGAAATTGTCAATTTTTTTACAATTTGTTAAAATGTAAAATGATTTTAGAATGTAAAAAGTAATATTCCGAAGTTTATCTATTGTAAAATTTTAATGTCAATTTTCTGCTTCGCTTAATAACAAGACTGTTACGTTTCTATAAGATGTAGGAAAATGGTTGCAATTCATTTAAACATTGATTAATTTTTTTTTCTTATATTTTTATACTTTTTAACTGAATGTCATCATCAACATAAAAAGAAACTATGCATAAATTTACATGTTTCCAATTAAAACATGAGAGCGCTTAAATTAAATAAGATTTGTAAATAAATATAAAAAGAATACTTATAATAACTTGGGTAGAATGTGTTTGAATTTAAAATTTAATTAAAACTAAATTTCAAACGTTTAAATAAATTAAAGAACTGGTAACTAAAACATAATATTCAATTTTTTATTTCGATGATCTACACCTTATTTTATAAATAGAACACACAAGAGCGATAAAGTAATTTACTATTTTATCTGAATGAATTTGAAAGTTTATTGAAATCTTGAAGGAACATAGATTTTCAAAATCAATATTAACATAAAACACGATTTCCTTTAAGTAAACATGATTTAGTATTTTCAATAAACCGTGTGAAATTCACATTTAAATAAAATATAAATCATTTTACGTATATAATATACATTATAACATACAAATATTTATTATAATACGGATTATCGTTACCGTATCAAAAGTGCAAAATACTTTTGTCTTATTCAAAGACCTGTAAATAAAATACCGAATACATTCCCAGAAGAAAAAATTATACGTTCAAAATATATTTTAAATACTTAATATTTTGCGACTATTCTATGCATAATATACAAATAAAATATGAAAATAACTAGTGATATACACATTATATACATTTATTAGTTATATATCAAATATATCAAACACATTTTTGCAAAATATATATACAGTTATATAATGTTCAAATTATATAAAAGTTTATTACGAATATATTTGGGAATATAAAATATGTTTTATACATGTGTATGTGTGTTGGAAATATATTTTTCCGTGTGAGGTTGGTTCGTTGAAATGTATCACGAACTTTGCAATATGAAAGATCTTAAGCTCAAGCAAATTTTTCCGAACTAATAAAAAGGAAAGTGTTCTTGAAGCTATCTTCTGGAAAGTATGCTTAATGAAAAAGGTTTCGTGGCTTTTTCAACATTGCTTTTTCTTTTATAACGTCTTTCCTTCTACTCAAAGGAATAGATGCACGCGCATTTAATTTCACAAAATGTCACTGATGAAATTTTGTGTTCAACGTGATTTTACCTGGAATCCTATAACTCAGCGTAACATATATTACCTTTGTGACGGACTTACAGTCAAAATGATTAGTTACATATTCACAAAATCACACTATTATCAGTTAGTAAATATTACCATCGAATATAATGATGAATATCTATATGTGTATGTTTTATTCACACATTTTACATTCATCAACGTTCCGCAACGATGTCCAAATTAACTATAATTTCTTCCACATTTATCTTAGCTTTGAAATATAAACAAAAAATGGTATAGGATTAAATAAATGATACACAAACTATTACAATTACGAAAATAGTCATATTCTGAAGCCACAAACTTTTAACTGTTGTTTGAGGTATATTAAATAATATAAAGAATTTTTATACAAATCTATTAGTATTTTTACTTGTTATTATTAAATTAAGTATATTATTTTTTATATGGCATTTCAAACTTGATAGTTCGTTGCCTCGTTAACACAAGAGGCAATACCTCCAGGTTTCACGTCAATTCCGTCCACGGTGTATCTTCGCATCCGATTTCTCTAAAATTGATTTTAATGTTATACTCCCATTTACATCTTGGTCGACATAAGGGTATTATACTACTTGGTCTACCTGCAAATACACTGTATACCGTTCTTTGTTGTCCCATTCGTGTTGCATATACCGCCCATTTTAAATATATTATATTTTTTATTATAACTAAATTTTGAACTATAAAAAAATTATAACTACAAATTATTGAATTAAATGTTTCATTAATCTATTACATTATATCAGTATTTCTTTAGAACTATAGCTTTATTTTTTATTTATTTATATATTTAGAATTATAAGCTAAGCAAATAAATTGAATTTAGTAATAAATAAAGGCATTATTTTTGTATAAACACTTCATGGTTTCAAAATAAGTATGTATATTATTAGTTTGAAATACAAAACTTTATTTTTACAATATTTGAATGAAATATATGTGTTTACTAATCTCTTAATTGTGTGTGTATTTTCACGAATTAATTGAAAACAATATATGTTTACCGTTCAAGGGAAAATATCAGGTTTTGGTATGACCGTAAAAATATTTATTTATTTGTTGCGTAATACATGAATTTCACTATAATAATATATTGAAAACTTATGATATTTGATATAAATTATTTTTCTGTTTATATTCAATTCATGTATTTAAATATAAATTACTTTCTTTTAAATTAATTTGACACGACTTTCTCGTTAATTGAAATGTCTAAATTTTTACCCTGTAAAAACAATTGAAATAAAACATTTCACAAATAAATTGATTGAATAATTTTGCATCAGTATTGTGTTTTTGGATCATACTGAAGATATAATTCAAATTTTCATAACTCTACCGTTTCATAAAAAAATAATCTTCAAACTACGCGATTGTATCAGTCGAATGAAAATATAAAAATGTTTATTAATATTAAATGTCATAAAATGTACACATTATTATAAGTGAGAAAAAGGCCTATATTGTTTGTGTAAAAAACGTATTTTAAAATACAAATTCTCTAATACTGACATTATTCATTTAACTAAACTCGAGTTTTTGGCAAAAATTCCAAGTTAATTTTACTTCAAATTTAATAAAAATGTAACTTTTGAAGAATAATTGGACAATTTTATTGTAAGAATAAATTTATATATAAATATATAGTATTAATGATTGTTGAATGTGTAGCAGTATCCTAAAACGAACGAAAATAAATTTCTCATAGAAACTTTAGGTGAAATTCGACCAAGACATTGAATTCGAATTGTATTGACGTGTTCTTAGTATACTTAAAGCTTAAATTTGCCATTGGCAATGAAGCAATTGGCGCTGAACTTGTTTACGCAATAAATAAGTGATCGCTCGACGAATAGAGTAGATACTTTCGTACATGTATCGACAGCGCAGCATTTAAATTGCTACGACTTGGCACCAATTGACATAAAAGAAAGTGCACTTCGTTAACATTTAGTTTACATATATAAAGTATATATTGTGTAATAAATTCCTCGTGTTTCGGATACAGCAAGCTGATAGTTTATTCGTATCTAGAATATTGCAAAATAAATATTATTTTTAGATTGCTTTCATATAATCTAATCAAATTTCATCATACAATTTTGGCAATTAATTTTTGTATTTAACAACAAAACATTTATTTTTCGTCAATAAGTCAGTCATTAAACTCGTTACTAATGTACTATTTCTGAAATATATGTAATAATGCATTGCATACTCTTAAAATAATCATTTTATATTTAGAGAAATCGTCCAGAAATTAAAGAAATGTCTACTTAAGATTTCAAAAGGATACATTTTCTCTAATGCTTAAAAGACACTTTATTTATAATAATTATTATACATTAGTTTCTGTATTTTTAAATTAATTTTAGCAAATATAATATTATCTTATAATAATTTTACTAATAAAAGTAAAGTACCACGTTAGATTAGATTTTTCGGAAAGATCGACTATAAATTCATATTGTAAATATTTTATTCAAACTACCAAAGAAGATAAATTCGTTTAATAAGAAAACTGGCTTATTCATTAAAGAATGAGAAATTTTGAAAAATATAATTAAATTAAGTCTATTTTTTCCAAGAATATTTAATTTAATCAACATAAAGTTGCATCAATATTTTATTTGATAATTTCATTAAAATAGCCGTTAAGCATTAGTTATATTGTTATAAAAGGATTAAAATTACGTTTATTTTTAAAGTATAAAGAACTTTATTTCATAGATAATAATGCACGCAACAAAGACCACCTGGTATTTTTATTCTTTTCTTCTCCTTATCAAGACTTCATGAGTTTAGCAATGCAATGCGCAGTCCATATCTATCATGTATTATCATCTATCATTACATTATTCAGTATCTTAACTTTTAAATATACTATAAGCGTAAAAATTATTATTTTTTTAAATATGTGATATAATGGCGATATGATTTTGTGTTTTTTATATAAATAACAACTTGATCTTGTAAAGATCAAGTCAATACTACTTAACATTACGACAATTTAATACTGAAATTATTGCCAAGATAGTTTAAGATATCAGTTGAACCATAGGTTAAATGCAATCGATTAATATTTTTTTCTGATTATATCTGATCTATTTTTAATCTGATTAAAGAATAAATTAACACGTATTTCCAAATTAATAAAATATTATTTAATAATACGAGTTTGACATTAAATTCGAATTTAGTAATAATCCAGATTATTACTACCTACTAATCTGATCATAGTATAATAAATTACAAAGTTCAATAATAAAAACTCGAATTAGTTTCCTAAGTCTTACTCATTTTAAACTGCAGTAATATAACATTGTTAATGTGTCACAATGAAAAAACATATCGAAGAAAACGTAAAATTAAAAATTTTGTAAAAGTGTAAAAGGGTCTAGAAAAAATCTAACAGTAAAAATAATTTTATAAAGAGTTGTTATAAGAAGTCCGCAATAAATTATTAAACGTGTAAAAAGGAATTATATTAGGTTGGGGAAAAAGAAATCCATTATTTTTTCGGTAGATGGCTGTAGTGATCGATATCTCGTAAATTATCGATCAAACAATTTCAAATTTATGCTCGTTGTCAAGGTAACAGTTCG
>JABFOX010000634.1:0-15683 GCA_022817665.1 Axea sp. ZL-2020
ATTCAATAGTTATAGTACCACCCATATTATGGCTCATATATAGGTTTTGCCCACATTCATACAACAATGTAACTACTGTTTGTTCAACTATGGTTTTATATTCTCCACTGGACCAGTGGAAACTGTTGTCAATGGTTTGAATGAAGTGTAAATTTTTCTTCGTGGATTAATAAAATAATACTGTTAATTTGATATGTTTGTCGCGATTTCTGACATAAATATATTTATTTTATATAACTGTTTCATACGTATATTTTAAGACTTTTATTTTAAAAATCAAAAAACACGATGTCATTAAAGTATTATTATTGTAATACAGTTTATACAATCTCAGAATAAATATAGGAATTATACAAAATGAATAAACAAATGCCTTCTTTTATACATAAATGAATATATAAGAAACCAAAATCAAAAAATAGACTTCTTAAAAATACTTAATAAATTTAAAAACTCAATTTTTTTATTTGCAATAATAAATTTTTTTCGAAAATATTACTTCTATGAATTGAAAGAATTGAAACATTAAAAAAATTAATAATTTGGAATTATAGATATGAAAGATCCTAGAAACCAAGGTTTGTGGATACTATGCCAATAGAAGACACATAATTTATACAATTTCTGAATTGATATTATTGTAAAAAGTATTTTTACACATTTTTGCATAAAATACGCATGAAATAAACACAAAATCACTTAAAACTTCAGGATACAATTAACAAAAATACAAATTAATATTTTATACGAATATTATAAAAGAAAGAAAATGCGTGAAATCAGTAAAATTGAACTAAGTGACAACAACAAAAATTGTTATTTATTCTGGTAAAATAATTAAAAACAGTATATTCTAAAATCAAAAGCGTTTAAAATGATGTAATCTCTTTTGTATAAAAAATATAAAATTATTTTATATATTATACAGACATAAAATTTGTTTATTTTTTTTATTGTTTATTCATATATTTATATATATATATATCTGTCTACTTATTTTGATTAAAGTTAAAGTTTATTTTAATATTTAATAGAAAGAATATATATCAGTATTCTTAGGTCACATACTATTGTTATATGTGGTATGGTGTATTTATTCATTTATTTTATTTGCTTTTTCTTTTTATCGTTTAAAAATATTTACATAAATATTGTTATATTTATATAACATGAAACAAATAATATATGATTTCTGTAATTGTATAGACACTCAAATTAGTCATATTATCATCATTAGTGGGATCACGTTAGTCAGGATGAGCAACTGAATTATATTGTGGAAGAAATTATGAAAGGGCATAAAAATATAAATAAATAATTTTTGTTATACTGTGTATGTTAATTCATATTTACTAGTTATTGTTTATAAACTAATTCTAAAACGTATATTTATCTGTAACATTGTAAATAGATGTCTGTTAGTATTAATTCTGAATTATACTTTGCTGCTTCATTCTATTATAATTAATACTGACTTTGTTTAGTAAGTATTGCAAGAAGTTAATCATAAGATTAATACTCAGACACTATTATCAAAAAAAATTGAGTATTCGATATTAATTAAGGAATTTTGTGAACATGTTAATTATTGACTGATTTGTTATATTATTTTGTAGAATTGCATTTTTATAAATTTTATTAATTCAAAAAGATTGTGATTATTTCAGATGTACACTTTTAAAAGAAACTCACTTTCTTAAAAAAATCTTTTTGCGTTATAATAACTTTTGCTTAAAAAAACATTAAATTTAAATAAATTTATAATATATTATGATATGTTAATATTTGAAATACTGGCAGTATTTATTTACTTATTGATAAGAATATGGGCGTTAACTTAATAAAATTGACCTTTCATAATGAAAAAACAACAAATTATATATATAATATTAAAATGATAATTTAAAAAAAATTATAATTCATAATTGAAGTTTTATAATTTAAATTATTATTTAAAATTGTTTTATTACGAATTTTTATCTAATTTTAATTCTATTCTGAATATAATGGTTTGGTTAAATTGTATAGTAATATATTTTCTTAATACAAACTAGACTAATTTCTTTAACATTATACATAAATTAATTTTAAAGGCATTGAAAAAGTTTCTTTAAGAAAGGGATTGTGAAGATGAGTTAGCCAAAGCTAAGATAATTTTTCTTATTCATTCTTACTCAGTTATGTGTAATTTTTCATTACCTGTGGAGAATCCATTAATAATGGTCCAGTTATGTCGGCTTCTTCGTCGTTATCCGGAAATACGGGACTATCGTTCAACACTGTCGTCAACATATTTACAGTCGACACTGTAACCAGTAAGAGAAATGCCGTTTCAACCAACGAACATTTATTAACCGGTTGACAATTAAGTATACTTGTGCCAAGAGGCAAAAGTATTGCAGCTCGTGCACAATCCACAAAAGCCTGATGAAATAATAATCCTTGAGACCACCTAAGTTCCAAACGAAATAATATTTATGCTTTTATAATGTAAATTTATAGTCGATATGTTTAACTTTACTAATATTATATCATTAGAAATTATTAAATGAAATTTATCATTTTTTAAAATACATTGTAAGAACTGCATATGCAATCAAAAATCAATAGACGTTTGAAACTGTTTTTACGAGAATATAAAGATTATTTGTTTTGAATAATCCCCAATCTGTCTACACAACATAAGAATAGCAACTAAAATTATCTCAAATGAGCATCTAGTACTTTGAATATTCTATAAATTTTATCAATAAACTGCTATAGTAATTTAATAGATTCATTCATTACTGTACATTAATTAAATTAAATACACTTTAAGAATTTATAAAATGTAAAGCAAAGTTAATAATATAATGTTGCATATTATGTTATTACTTCATATTTTACAAAAATAAAACAAAAACATAATTTTGTGGTACCTTCTTAATTGCCTTTTGGCCAGTATCAAAACCATTAATATAATATTTGTGCCCATTCCTAAAGATCCAAGGCCAAAAATTACAGTAGCTTCTGTTATCCCACCGGGATGACACTGAAATACTTTCGTAGCATTTGATGAAACATTGCCGGATGCTCCAATTCCAAATCTCAAGTTAGCCCCAATCATGGTCACAACCGAATCTGTAATATAATTTAAAACCTCCGATTAATTTATTATACATATATATTTATACTATAATATTATTATACACAATTCATTTCACAATAATACCAAAATTATAATTGAAAATAAATGTTTATTTTTAATTTATGCATTAATGCCATTGTAAAAATAACTCGTATAGACAATCAGTATAAAAAAATTTAACTAATTTCACGTTACAACGTTGGAAATACAGAAAAATACACAAATTAATTTCATCTCTTTTCATTTTAATATTTTTACATGATTGTTCTCCAGAATATAAAAGCATTATTATTTCAATTTGAATTAATAAATCATTGAAGCTGTAATTATATAACTTTTAAATGTGACTATAATTCTATAATTAAATCAATATAACTTCACAACAATTTTAATTTAAGTGCTAATTCCAATTTTATTGTCATTTCCTCGCAGCAATAATTATACTCAAGCGTGCCTTTTTAAATAAAATTATGTGTATATATAATATATATATAATAATCGAATATCTTGAAGGCGTTAATATTTATGATGTTATAAAATAAAAGTTTTATAAGTCTTTAATTCAAAAATTTCTGCTATTCGTTATTTATTCATAACTCAAAAAATTAATAGCTCTGTAAAACCATATTTCTTGCAATAATTAAGTTAAAATTTAATAAACACATAATTGCATGATTTAAAAGAATTAAAGGAAGAGATCTTTAAGTAATAAGCATAATATTTACTGTAAAAAGTAACAAATAAATATTAACGACAAAAATTGCATATTGATGAAATGTCCTTTAATCTTGAACGATTTTTGTTATTATAATATTAATATTTATCATGTTTTGATTTATCATTTTTTTGCTATCTAACAAATAGCTTAAAATATTCGGCTAAATAAATAAAAACTAAAAACTCAATATATTAGCAATAATCACAAGCCAATAATTAATTAATACTAAACAACATTAGTGAATTTGATTAGGAACTACTTTGAAGAGAAAAGCAAACTGAAAAGAACATACATATTGAATAAATAATGAAATGTTTGAATTGAAAATGAAAAAGAAACAAGCTGTTGAATGAAAACTGTTAATACATTGAAATTTCTTGTTTTAATTCAGCGTATTAAAAATTAGAATGTGGTTTGGTTAAACCGGATACAACATATTTCCAAATACATTCCCAAATAAATAATGATTTCCAAGGTACTTGACAAATAAAAAGAAATTCTATGTATTATTGAAACTACTACCTAATTATAATCAAATCAAACCATAAACAAATTACACTTGTAATACGCTAAATTATGACAAATCATTCGATCACAGAAAATCTTGTGAAAATCTAAACATCTATTTCTATTAATGTATTTTTTTTATTTACAATTTATATCTTTTATAGACAATTATTCTGTCTCGTGTTATGAAATGAGATTTTCAGCATATTATTATATAATATTGTTATAACTATATAGTAATATAACAACATAATGAGTTATTCACGTATTATATATAAAAATAAAACTTGAAAAGCATTTTTTTATTTTGATAAAAATTATTTACTTTTGAGTAATATAAATGATGTATCTTTATAGTAATAGCAAAAAAGTGTATCATAAAACTTGTGTGGTTACTATTTGATATTGAACTAGTTTAGTTTTTACTTAGTTTTATTAGTGTTAAAGTCGACTGGTATTTTACATCTTCTTTTTTTAAAGATATTATACAGATAATTTTAATAACTTATAGATTTTTTAATTTAATTCTTATTTTATTATTTTAATATCAATAAAATAAATTATGAGTCAATGAACAAATTTGTTTCAATAAGTTTTAATAAATGAAAAACTTAAAAGCGTATGCCAGATAATCATTCTATAATTTTTTATATAAAATGTAATAAGTAAATGTATGCATCTGTATAACATTTTACTGTATATTAAATTTTAATTTTAAATTGATAATTAGTATTTATTGCCGATATAATGACTGTAATGACGCTATTTTCATACGTGTTCGCACTTATGAAGCTGAACACTATATTAGATAATAAAATAATTTATAAGAACGTATGAAACTAGAATTGTTTATTTTGAACTTCATCTTTTTAGTGCTTATAATTAATCATTAATTTGTGCAAACAAGTTGCAAAATAAACCATAATATACGTTTCTGTTTTAGAAAATACATTTCCAAATATTATTTTTAAAATATTATTAACTTCAAACGTTTTGTTTATATAAAATGAACAACTGGCAAACAAAAATTATAAATTTAAATTTCTAATATTGATATTTAAATTTCTAATACTGATACTTTTTCGGTGCAATTGAGTTTATACTAAAACATTAAAAATTAAATATTCATTTATAGTTCTCCCAAAATTGACACAAAAAATTTGTTGTTTAAATTAATGTCAACAGAAAATTATGATTCGTTTGCTGAAAAAGTGAACCGACGATTAAACGGTTAACTTATTAAGAACATTAATTTTCATAAAAGTACTTTAGCATAAATTATTTGTATTGCATTTAATTACAAACTCATATTAGAGTTTACAAACATTAAAAACGCGTTGCACACATACTGCGTTGTCTTTAAAACTGTTTGCGAGAATAATGAACATTTCAGCTTTAACGCAAACATTTAATTTTCATTGTAGCTTTCATAGAAATTCTCCAAATATAAAGTTTTCATTTGACTTGTTGTTTCCCTCGTTGTCCCCACATATACAATGCAAAGAACAGTAGCTCCAGCTCGCGAATTTGAATTGTTACGAGAACAATAAGATCTTAAAAAACGCTCTGTCTTTTTAAACAAAGGTTTTAATCTTCATCTCTCATCATTAGTCTAAATGATGAGGAGTATTTTATATTCTCGCACTGAAAATAGATTCTTGTTATGCAAAATCTAGTATTATTTTTGAGTTATTTTTCCTACCCTCATTACTTTACCCTCATATTTTCGTTTCTTGTACTAGTTTTATTTAATATTAATAAAATTGTATTAAAATAAGCCAATATGTTTAAAGCTTTAAAGTTTTAATAACACATTATATTTTTTAAATTTAAACATTGAATTATTCATCTTCATATAACCTATTTTCATATAAATTAAGGAAAACAATTTTACTAAATTATGGAGTATTTAACTATGCTTAATGTACATTTATGTTTATATAAATGTCAGTGGCACACTTTGTAAAAGAATATGTAAAATTATGTAAAGTGTCTATTCATATTTTATATTTATATTAAATAACAAAAGAGTATTTTCAAAGTTAAAAAATTTAATTACATTATTTAATTAAATAATCTCTAGATGTGCAAATATTGTTAAATAAAACATTAAAATAATAGTAAACTAAGTCAGTCATTAAAGTTCGACTGTATTAGACAAATCAAGTTACGAAGTACGTATAGACATACAATGTGCATACACAACAACAGTTCCATTCTATTTTTAACATTCAGTTGTACTAATTGAGGCTTCATTGTTGATACGAACTATACATTCTGATTCATATTTAATTACACGTAAAAAGTGAAAAATTATTTTATTTAGATTTTAAATAATCTTAGAAACGGTATATTAGTATCAGTATTTGATATAATCAAGTTTTATTATTGAATTATCATTGGTTATATATTGAGAAAATATGTAAATTATTAATTTATTGATTAATATAATTTGAAAATAAACAAATATATGTCTAAGAAATATTCAAACCCATATTAATTACGTCAATAAAATGTAGCAGGCCACTACATTTATATATTTTTATTTATTTTTACATTCAATCAAAACAAATATAAAACACAATAATTAAACAATTTTAAGAGTATGTTACTACAGTTTAATAATTCATGGGATGAGTCCAGAATAATATATATCGAAACAACAACTAGTAGGAAAACAAGACTAGTTTTAATCTTTATATAATTTTTGATGAGCATTATGATTATGTTGGTAAAATTTTAATAAATATTTTCCCGAAATGTTAGTTTAATAAACGTACATCATACAAGATGTAATAAAAATATGGAGACAGTGAAATACAAGGATAATCCTAAAAGTATTCGAGCTAATAAAAAAAAAAAAACAAATGAACATGGAAAAAAGGATCTGTATTTCTTTATACAGGCACCTTTTATCTGGATGTGTTGCACTTCGATATTCTGTTTATAGCTATATAGAATCGTTGAATTCCTCAAAATAGACATTAACTGCAAATTCTACATCTTCACTGTTGGCAAATATTTTACCATCGAGCTATTTTTTCAAGTTTAGACACAAAAAATAATCCGAAGGAGCTATATCTGTATCAAATAGGGTATATGAAGAAGCAATTTGGACAACTTATTGATTTTGGTCATTGCAATAATGGTTGTGTGAAATGGTCCATTATCTTGATGAAAAAAAACGTTGTTTTTTGTCAAATACAACTATTTTTTATTTATTTAAATACTCAAATGCTGCAACAAGTTTGCATAATACTCATTGTTGATTTTTGTTTTCTTTTTGAAAATGATCAATGAAATTTATCCCACACGCATCTCCAAAAACTAACGCCATGATCTTTCCTGCATATAAAACTGTCTTCGCCTTCTTTGGAGTCTCTCTCATCTAAGTGGTTTGACGGTTCTTTCGTCTCGAATGTGAAGTGATGAACCCATGTTTCATTCATGATTACAATGGTTGTTTTTCTATTTCGAGGATCGTGCAAGGCTTTACGTTTTTTGAAATTATTCTCTCTGAAGATTTAGATAATATAAGAATATGAAAGGCTTCTGCATGCACGGAACCAATTTTTGAAACATATTTTTCACTCCGATTAAGTTACCTTCGAAACATACAAAACTTTGACCTCATAATTTATTTTTGATGTGCAAGAATAAAAAATAATTGCGTGCCAAATCAGCGTTATACGGCAAATGACTCATCAATTCGTCTTTTTCAGTTCTCAGGAAATCTTTTATGTGGTACGATGTGTGAATGTTCAGATTATTCTTTGGAAATTAATGCGTTTTCCTTCAGCAGTTCGCTTCCGTTATTTTTCCGGAAACATATGACAAACAAATGATTATGTACCATTTAGAATTGATCAGAAAATAGATTTTCAGATACTAAAAAAACAACCAACTATTTTCCTCCAAGTCTTTCGTAGATAAACAAATTTTATTAGATTTGGTTCATTGAACCAAGAGTCTTGAAAAAAGGTTCGTGTAGTCAACTGCTGTGTACTTTCAGACTTATATACATAGATCCATGATTCGCTGATTTGTTGAAGACCTGTTACAATGTCATACACGTATTTTGAAGTACTGCGATCGTATTTCTTGAGCATTTCTTTCGAATAATTGCCATGAAATATTTTTGAGTGAGTGTTAAAATATATGTGATCCAACGTGAACAAACATTTTTGGCGGACAAATTTTAGTATACTTTTACTCTAATTATATAATTTTACTCTAGACTAGCTTGTATCCATAGTTACGGGTCAATAGCTTGTTTAGTTTTTGAATGAAAGCATTTTAAACAAGACAACTTTAAAGTTTTCACGAAAATGGAGGGTTTCGATAAACAAGTAATGATTAAAGACTTTCATTTGAAAGGCTTAATAGTTAAAGAAATTAAGGAGAAAATAGACAGTACATTAAAAGATTCTGCCTCTTTATATTCAATGATTAAAAGATGGGCTGCAGAGTTTACAATGGGATGGACGAGCACTAGTGATGAACATCGCTCTGGATGCCCTGTAGAAGTCACAACTTCAGAGATAATTGAAAAAATCCATCGTTTAGTGCCGAAAGACCATAGATTAAAGTTGTTTGGAACAAATAATAAAAAAAAAAGTTTTTAAATGTTGTTTTCATTGAGAGGCCCGAGACTTATCGTAGGCCTATGTTTTTTTATGCCTTTGCCTCAATCATGTCAGTTTTCACGACTTCGGGGTTCTCGGCGTTTTGATTATAAGAAATGCGGCGGCATTCCATAATGCTACTATTTTCCTCAGGAGCAACGTTCCACATCGAGCAAATGGCAACAAGGTTGCAGCATCCGCCCTGAACACTCGGACCACTAATGTTGGTAGCATCCAACACGACGTATAAAAATGATACAAGTTAATTCTGATACTGCTGATTTGATTCTTCGTGACCTGATTTTTCGACGTAAAGAATGCGATACTTGGATGGGACGGAACAGGCGATGCGTCCTGGGTTGGATGCATGACATTTAAATGTCTTCGGAACTATGTGTAGATTACAGTTGGAATCCCACGTTGGAGCTCGACCATGTTCCACGATTCTAATGTTGGAAACATGGAGCTCCACCATGTTTGTTCTAGCGTAATCTGTAAATCTGTTATACAGAATCAATTTCTTTTTTGGTTGTGAACAATTTCCCCATTCACATAGATATAGCAATACAGCTATTACTCACCAAAGAACTTTCTTCGAGATCTTGATTAGCTTGAAGTGCAACATTCATTACGCGAAAACAAATTATCTATATGACTTTTATCGATTAATATTTTCCAAACAACTAAATCTGACGTGGCGCGAAGCAGCTACGTCACAATATATATAGATTGTTTCATTGGTTACTATAAATCTTACCGCAATCTAGGTTCAATGTTTCATAAATATCTTCTAATAAATTGTAGTTTTCCTCAACTCCAACATTGTATAAAAGTCTTTGCCTGTAACAGACGAAATAATTCAGTATATAATTTCTACGCACTGACAACCAAAATGACGTTGTTAATTCCAGCATTTCTAGATACAAAATTGAATAGTTTTTATTTATTAACAAATATTAATTTCATTGTAATAGTTATTAATTATAATTTTTAAAATGAATTAAAAATGAGAGGTTTTTGTCGGATATTCTTACAAAGTTTTGTAATTAATTTACATTGATAATGAAGTAATTATGGCTAATTATTTACAATAAGATTATCATTATTTACAATGAGAATGTATAATCTGAAATATTTCAACGTTAAAACGAATTGTGCATTTTAGAAACATTACTTATTTTTATTACGAAATTGTATACATGATAAAAATATTCGTCAAGTATGATATCAACTACTAGAAAATATAGTGATGAAATAATTAGAAATCTTCGATTGGTTAGGAAAATATAGGATAAAATCTCTATATTTCAACGTGTATTTATAACTATGATATTTACCTAATATAATACAATTAGTGCAAAGATTACAAGTATTAAATTCATATCGAAGCATGTTATTTATTGATACTGCATCAGTAATATCAACATAATCAAGGACTAATATTAATTTATTTGTATTATGCAAACTCTACTGGGTTAATTTTTTCAAAAATTACTTTCATTTTATTCGAATTTTATGTTTTGAAACGAAGTGTTTCGCTGGAGAGTTGCAAATGAACGGGGCACTGCGCCGCGAAGTTTGCACATTGTATGTATAAGAGATACATTCACAAATAAAAGCTATAACAATCCTACCAACTTTATTTTTTATGTATTAACCTTATTTTGTTTGCTTTTTGTCTGTAATTATTTGAGATTTTATTGATTTAATTATTGTCTAATGTCAAGAAAAACATTTCGTAGATATTTTATCAGATAAAATAAAATTTATTGTTAATTTTTGCAAAATGTTGAAATAATATGTATGAAAAATCTTTAAAAAAACGATAAATAGATTTATTTATTTTTTAAATTTGAATCTTCTTATTTCAAATAATTATGTAAAAATTACTTTGAAATTATCATCACTGTTAGAGATGCAGATGTCTATTAAGTGGTTATAATATAATTAATGATCATTATTCAAATGTATTTGAATAAATAATTAATTAAATATAAATGATTTGATTTCTCTTATATTTATATATCATCATTTTGAACAAAAATATAGTTTCAGTATTACGTACAGAGAGTCCAGTGTTGGATGTGGCAACACATTTTGACTTATATACGTTTCGAGTGCTACAGCCATTACTTCATTCTGAAACAAAAATATAATTTCATGGATTATTAAACAAATTGTAACTTTGTTTTTGAAATACAATTAACTTAATTAATATCACTACAGAATTCTTCAAACGGAGACATGTTTTTAGATAATCATAGAACATTTATTTTATAAACCCAAAAATTCCTTTAAGAACATGTTATCATGTTCACAATTTGCTCATGAGTTATGCTATTGAAATAATTTAAGAAACAATACAAAATAATATATTATCACTATCATTACCATTATCACTATCACTATTACTATCGCTATTATCGTCTTACAACTATCTCTATGAATGTCACTGCCATTATCACTATCACAACTATTACTACAACTATGACTATTACTTTCACTACATGGTTGGACTGAATAATTGTTAATTCCTACTCGACGTCGATTTTTATGCGACCGAGATAAACATGTTCAATTCTGGATATCAAGATTTCGTTTCGGAGTCTGGCGTCGAGAATTACGAGGTGGGTAATCGTCAAAGATTGTACCAGCAGAGTCCCCCAGTTCATATCGTTCTGAATAATAGAGAACAGGTCTTCACGGATCAGCATTTTTAAAATACCACCGAAGTGGAACGTTGAGAGACTCGACGAACAACGCTTTATACATTTCTTTAACGCAGCATTAGCCAACTCGCTCAATGTAGAGACGCCCATCTTTCAGTTTCGACTGTCGAGTCGGAAACTGTTGAACAAATGCAGCTTGCTAATTTGAGTTCATATAGCTGGATAAATGGAATCATGCTTCATCTGTTAATTATGTGATGTGCATTATGGCAGAATTTTGCACAATGAACGCCTGTAAGTAATTCAATTGTATATCTTTATCTGTTCCTGTAACTAAGCAACAACCGTAATATTATACGGTTTTATGTCTACACTTTTCACAGCTCTGTGACACATTGAATAGCTGTACCCTGTCTCCTGCGATAAACATCTTAATAATTTTTTCGATAACTGCTCGAGTTGTGTTCTTACGTCAATCAAAACCGCAAAAAGCTTTGATGAATGATGTTTGCCTTTTGCATACACCAGAGTTCCAATTGTTTCGAATTTGTTTACCAGTTCCAGTATTGTGTTTCTTTGGGGAGGAATTCAAACACTGAATTTTCTCTGATATATTCTTCGCGTAGCTGTAATTGAATTCATAATCCAGTATTGATTTAGAAGGATGAGTCGTTCATTTAACATGCACTTCATTTTCACGTTGACTATAACAAAATATTAAAAACAATTCCCGACTATGAAACTAACAATTACGAATTAAACATGAATATCTGCGCATCTCTAAGAGATAATCGAAGCTCTAGAATATTATGCTTATTTGGTACTAAAATTGGGGCACTGAGCGAATTTCGAACAGAATAATTAAAGAAAAAACATGTGCTAGATCTTTGTAAATCACCCTATGGTATTCGTCAATTTCCGTTTTGCCATTTAAAGTTTTGTATAAGAATGGTATTATTACTTCATTTTCAATAGAAAATGGTACTGAATTAATAATGCTAACAAATTGTTGAAAAACATTGATTCTATTCAATATACTTATGACCTTCCTCATCTCATATTTTTTGTTTAAATTTCTGTTAATTTTTATTGAACTTCGTATTTATAATGTCTATCAAAAAGAATGAATATTTTAATACAAATCGTTTGTTTAATATTGATTTTTTCTAAAAAACAAGTTTAGTTCTAGAAATTCGGTATCGGCTTGGTAAGTAATTTTTTTGTATAAAATTAAAGTGGTAAATCTATTACATATTAAAATATTATTCCAAGTAGTTTATTAATATTTATTCAGTCATATTTATTGAGTTAAATATAGTTTTTGTAGTGTTTAAATTATTACCATGAAAAATGTATTTATCATATCAGTCAAATATAATTTTCAAATTTTGAAATTGAAACATTAATTTATCTGTGTACAATTTTAGTAAATTTTTAATAAAATTATTATTTATAAAATAGAATTTTAAATTTATTTACAGTGTACAGTATTATTTATATTTAAAATCGTATCATAATGTATGTATGTTTTGTTAATTCAACAAGTATTTTGTCATTACATATATCGGGAAAGCGTAATTTTAAATATTATATAAACTATAATATTGATGGAAATGTAAGTAAAGAGCAAATATATTTATAGAAAAATAAATTCCCAAGTAAATTAAGTTTGAATTTATTAGAATGTTCAATTATATCAAAAATATAATTTGATTCAGAAGATATCTGAATCAATTTTATATTGTAATTTATTATCTTTTCCTTACAAGATAAGTGAATAAGGTCATATGTTTGTTTACTTTTTATTTTTTTATCTAAATAATTATTGAGATAATTTTGTAGTTAATTAATTTATCAAAATATACAGAATGATTCTTAAAATTATTGCTTTCATCCACAAATATTGCTTCAATTGAAAAATGTTTGTTTTTATTATGAAAAATTGTTCCTAATTAAATCAACTGTTAACTATAAAGTGTTGCTAAATTTAGAGATTCTTAATTTATTAGGTTGTTTTTATAACTGTTTTATAATGAATTATAATTAAGCAAATAAAAAGCAGCTGCAAAACTATGATTTTAAAAATATAAATACGATATCGATTATTAAAACGACAGAGTACAAGATATGTATCAGGTATTAATTTGAAGTTTTTTATGTCTCATTATTTGGTGTTGAATAATGATATTTAAAGCTGATATTGAATTACTTCTATATAAATCTAATCCAATTTTTTAATTCCGCGTCTGTGGTTAAAAGTAATTTGAAGCACTTAAAGTATTTCATCATTTTTACCTAAATTAAAATTTCATTTTAAAGAGTTATATTATTTATCCAGTTCCTCAAATTCAATAATAAAATGTATTTGAATGCTTCCTGTATGTAAGAATGAAAGCAATGAAATATTAATCAACAAGGGATTCTACTATCAAATATACAGGTATTTTTATCGTGAAAATTTACATCATAAAAGATAATTGTAATGTTGTGATAAGATTATGATAAGTTTACATATTTTTCAAGTACTCATAATTATATTTATTGCTGTATACAAAGCAGGCAAAATTAAAAATGTTTGATATTTTTTTTACCATTTTTTCAACATTTAGATCATCAATAAGAACAGCCATTTTGCATATGAGTAATTTATAGATAATAAATCAATAACTTATAATGAAATTTTATCCAATACTGTTATTATGTACCAGTAATCTTATTTTATATGTTTAGTTTTAATATAAACATGGCTTATGTCGTGATACATACAAAACTGACAAAATTAATTCACGACTTGTTAAATAAAAATTTTATTCAAATGATTATTAATTTTTAATTAAAAAGTCCAAAAATATTTGTTTAAATTATTCATTTATGTTCTGATAAATATATTAATAAAATATTTTGCATATTATGATATATACATACAATCATACATACATACAATTATACATATATACAATCATACATATATATATATCCATGCACTCATACATATATATACATATTCTTCAAGCTTTTTATTACATTTATTTAACATTCTTAATATATAATGATTCTAACATTATTTTTCTTTTTAAATTAACTGAAATAGCAATATTTAAATTATTATATACACTTGAGCATCAATGAAAACATTGTCTATTGTTTGCTTAAGTATATTAATGAACGTCAGTAAGATTAATAACGACGACGATTCAACAATGTTTTAGAATAAAGTGTCGAAAATCAAGGATTTCACTTTAAATTTGCTCTGCTCTCCTTTACTGAGAAATATTTTAATTTTATATTTCGAGGAGATAAAGTTTTCCTCCATCACTAGACATAAAGCTGTTGCCTTGTGTACAAAGTGTTTTTCAAATAATGTTCAATGGTGTTCTTTTTTACAGTATTGTTACAATTTATACTACTGATGGAAGAGTACAACCTAAAAAGGAAAATTAAACAATGTTACTATAGCAGCTAACGAATAGCTATACCACTTGCTGTTCCCGAAATTTCTTGAACTAAAATAAATTGCTCATAGCTCGTACATATAATATCAATAAAAAGTTAAATATTATACCACAATGTACAGTTATAGAACGATTTTAATATTTATTAAAAATTAATAAAATATATGCTAAATGTGTCACATTCATAAATTATTATTTTGTCATTATATATTAATTTATGTCATTAACATAAATTATACTAACATGAATTTTAAATAAGAATTAAAAATATGTTTCTTAAAAAATCAACTTAAAATGCATTCATTTTAGATATATTTGTATTCATTTTTAAAAGCATATATTAAATATACGCCATGAAAAGTTTTTCTATTTATTCTTTTATAAGATGTAATGTTTATATTATAATTATTTGATATAAAAATATTTTATGTGAAGAATGTTTATTTTATGTTCATAAACATGAATATTTTTAGCTGTTCACTCCTTACTATCTGGAATATTAACATCAAATTCGACTACATTTTTATTTTTTGTATTATTTTTTTTAAAATTAATATGATCCTATGTTTTAAATTTTTCAATTTT
>JABFOX010000635.1:0-15663 GCA_022817665.1 Axea sp. ZL-2020
GCACAGAGGAGGGAGCGTGGGGTTTCCCGGGGGGGTTGTTAAGAAGCAAGAGGCGTCCGTGTGGTGGGGGCGGTGTGGAAGACGGAGGGGTCGTAGTTTGCGGAGGTGGATGGGACGGGAAGGGGGGGCCCAAACGAGCACGTGGCTCGGGTCCTCGAAAGGCGTGCGGAAAAACAGGTTAGCCGCGTGTGAGGTCGGGGTATAAACCGTGGGATACGGTGGCGCGCGCGTTCGAGGGTGAAGGCTGAGAGAGAAGGAAACATCTGGAGCGATAGAGAGCAACTACGAGATTTGATAGAAATGAGTGAACAGACCCCGTGAGGCCCACACTGGGCTCTATAAAATACCACAGTGGGACCGCGGTTCAGAGAGTCTCGTTGGTATCGGACATGGTTCAACTACAGTTTCCGTTATAATTTTGGCCTCAAGGCACCACCGAAGATATGGCAGTCACATAACTCTTTCTCTTCCTCTTTTTCTTTGCGATCCAGTGCGATATCCTCCGCGTACTGTTGTTATAATTATTGTGCTCCTAAGGACACGCTGCACTGACGGACCGAAAATGTTGATGATAAGACTTCTTTGCGTCGCATCGCTCTTCCTATTTGGAGTGCACGTTAGCCGGCAGCAGGATGAAGACATTCCTCATATAGAGTGAGTATTCTACAATACTGAAAAAGTGCTGCCGTTGTATCAAACGCTTATTAATATTTCAGTCAGTGACACTGCAAGTATCTCAATATACCTTAGAACTGAGCAAATGTAAACTTAGTCCTGGTCTAGAGACCGGGAGAGGTGGCTCTGGAGATCACGCTTTCGAGGGAATTGAATTTTGCTCGAGGGTAGAGCAAGATTGATGGAGATAAAGGACATTGATTTTTTTTTCTGAGATGTGTGTTGCAAGTATTTTAATGGAGTACCGGGTTTCTGGGAGGTGCTGTTCAAAGTTCCTTATTGGAAGACATTGAGTCTTGGAAGATAAGTCATACTGTGCGATTTCTAGTTTGGAAAGTCTTGACTGAAGTTTGAACGGCACTGCGTTCGGAAATGTTTAGATTTTGTTTATTAGTGTCTATGGACTTGTATATTTTCAATGTCAAGTAGAAGAAATTTCTTTAAAAATATGATTATTCTCAACAACTGTTAAACCATTTTCAAAACATATATATAATATACTTATTATTATACAATTTATATATTAAAGTAGCCTGATGTTTTATACATTTATTAATATACTGATTACTTTGTAACATTTGTTCACGAATTCTGCTTGAACTAGTAATTAAATTTAAGATCAGATAATTAAATTAGATAAAAATCAATGTCTTTTATCAAACATATTGATGTTCTACTGATACCATTCGATCCGACTCTAATTTTAATTCCTTTATTAGAGGAAATAAAAGCATATTTCTAAACATATTTAGAACCACCGCTGAGGTTCACTTCAATGTAATAATTACCTATTCTTTTCTTCTGCATATAATATGGTTATTGTGTTGTGTGAAGATACTGGATTATATAGATATATTAAATGTCTTCTACACATTTCATTATGCAATGCTTTGGGAAAAAATAAACATTTTTAAATTTCTAATAAATATGTCAAAATAAGTTAGAGTTTTCGGAGTTCAAAATAACATCAACAACGTTCTGGACAAATAAAGATCAAAGATATAATTTAGTTTTACTTGGGACGGCAAAATTCTTTACAGAGGATTACATCAGAACCTGCATAATTTCACTACCTTCGTCTTCGTCTAACAAATGCGGAAAAAAAGAAAGAAAGATATGGAAATTAACTCGCATTGGATAGACAGATTTTTTGAAACGGAAATTTTCGGAGATTTGCGCATCCTTGCCTTTTTGAGGCTTGGAATTGAGAATTTATACGGGTAGATGAATGAAGCGAAACGCGTTGAAAAATTGCACGTCGGAAATGGGACGGACGAAAAAATTGAACGGATTTTGTTACTTCTTTCCTTGTCATTTTTGTCGTTCCAGTTTTCTTTGCGAATTTTGATAACGAAGGTGAAATTTCGAGCGACCTTGATTGCAAAAAAATGATCGCTCGAAAGTTCACGAGAGCGCGATACAAATGTAAAATAGTGCGCAAAAAATTCGGTTTTTGTCGCCGCGTTATTTACGACGGATAATTTCGTTGGCAACCTGCATAATTTGTCTACACGCGTCTCTTTCTAACGACCTCGACTATTACCGAATAAAAAAGGGTCGTAAATAAAAGCAATGTTCAAATCGGTTGGTTAACTAAACAGAATAATTAGTCGACTCGGGAATTTTATTCAGCGAAATTTCAAAGTTAAACGAAGCGAATAAAGAAACGTTCTATACGTGGCACTAATCGTTCATCACTGATTGATGAAACGCGTGTCAAATCTGATAAAAATCGTACCGCGTTCAGTGGATCTAAAAATAAAAGTTTATCTTGCTTAACCTTTATTTTTCGCTTATTTCAGACAACGTTATCATTCATTACGAAGCGGTACTTATCCTTGACTTCAGATTTTTATTTAACCCCTAATGAACGCGTTTGTACTTTTCTGTGCTTAGCGACTCGTTAATGAATGTAAATGTTTCCACGATGCGGTTTACTTCCCACTTTTTTCGCCATTGAAGACTTTAAATGTGTCAATGAATTTGTTAATTCTTAAATTAACTTACTTTAATATGCGTTATATTCAATTAAACACCGTAATAAGATGAATTATTAACTTTTTATATATTAAAAATTAATTAAAAATTATTCTTCAATATTAACTACGACGTCAAATATTTTAATTTTAATAACATAATTCGATTTATAAAACGTCATCTCTATTAATAATTTCTAAATGATTAACTCTTTGCAATTCTTTTCAAATTGAATATGATGTATTTGATCGATATTTTTGGTTTTTCTTTTTTTTTTAATTACCGACTAGTTTCAGACTAACAAGGTGATTAGTTTACAATTTTATAATTTGTATCATCTTACTAAAATCATCTTCTCGAATAATTGATAAGAAAAGTCGAGTATTTATACAATCACGGAATTACTAAAATTGTAATTAATATATTTAAAATATTCAAAATAATTAATTAATGTAATAAATATACCATAAACATTTTAATAATAGCACCGTATTTAACAAACAATATTCCAATTCCGTAATTGTTATCTTTTCATCTCAGCAACGTTTCATTAGTTTTACATTTGTTGCGATACCTTTAATATAAAAGTAATACAATTTTTCTAGATCTATGAACGATTTAATTTATAATTTGTAATTGATAAACGATATTAAGAAAACATCTCGGGGCAAATAGACGGAATGTCTCGAGCCAGGAGACGAGCAAACGGAGTGCGCTTATTAAGTCATCATCACTCGAATCTGCAGTGAAAACGACTCCTCGAGGGTCGATATTCACCGACATGGTTAGCAAATGAGACCTCAAAATACGACAATCGGATTAATCGTCGTAGCAAAAAGAACGTTGTTTTCTATGAAAACCGCAAAACTTGAAACGTCTGCTCAAAATTAATGGATCGTGCAAAGCCATCTCGCACTGCGTTTCCGCGCTATTTCAGCCAAGCGGGTTTCCGCAAAGGACTGTTTCGTGAAACAAGTGTTTTAAATTAATGCTATTTCTTATAATGAATAATTTCATTTTCTGCAAAATAGGATAATCATCTCACTCAAACACAGAATAATCGGCATTTTCCAGAACCATAATTATGGTTCGTAGTATTAAGTGGTTGCGAAGAGGGAGCGAGGTACACTTCATTTTCATTTTAACTTAATGCGTCGCAATTAAATTATTAGGTTAAGTTATGGAATAACGTAATCACGTTTTAACAATAGCGATGCAACTGTGCGTTCCAAAATTCAATTGTTTATCGAGTTATGAGGAAGAATTCGGAGTATATATATTTAAGTGACAATTACATAATTGGATTTTCAATTTCAATTCAAATGTCGATGCTATCAAATTTCTCATCCATATAACCCAGTCTAACTTTACTTCCTGTTTTGTAGATGTGATTGCGTTTCCCTGCTGTGCAAATAATGTTAATGCTTGATCTCTTTCTGGAATAATTGTCAACACAATTCTGATTAGTTTTTCACTTCGCGCTAAAGTTAAAAACGAATTCGATTCGTGCAAATACGATTAGTGAGTTTTCGTGAAATCAATTCGACTTGCAGAGTCATTCAAGCGGCCAAATTGTATAATAATCGATAATGTGATATTAAGTTATATGCATCCTTGGAAAAAAAATGCAACACAAGAACTTCGATGCCACGTTGAGAGACATTTACATACATCATTCATGTATATTCTGTAAATGATCCATATATGCTAATATATAACTCATATTTTAATATACATATTTGTTATTTTATTTTATGATGTTGCATAACTGTAATTGACGTTTTGAAATATAAGGTCCTCATTTACTTTTGTATAAAATATGTATATACATGCAAAATCTTTTATTTTGGCAGGATTGCCAAATTGAAAGTTACTGTAATTATTTTATTTTGGCGAGAAGAGTGGTATTCTGGTTGGAGAAACTGAAAAATTACTCAAAATTTAATTTCATTTGAAATTCCGATTTGAAAGATTTGAAATGCTATATTACAATTATAATAATTTTATAATGGTAATTTTTAGTTTGGACTAAATCAGATTAAGAAAGCTTAATTTTTCTGCTCGATTTAATTAAGAAATTTAATCCGACTAATGATAAAATCAAATTAAGCACATTTTTTACATGTAACTGCATGACAATTTAATATTAATAAAATCTATTAAGTTTACTATGCTGTTCAATAAAACTATTCATAAACATTTTGTAGAGTTTAAGTATTTGTGACTTTTATCGCGTATGCTTTAATGGCTTTCAAAATAAGTTTATAATATTCATTAATTATAAATATGTTAATTAGATAAAATGTGCCAAATAAAAAAAGTTAAAGATCACATGAAATAACAAAGCCTTTGAGTACCTTTATAAATATATATTAAATATAGTTCATATTATTAAGGACTATGTGGTTCATTTCTGTATTTATTTAAAAATATTGGCATCCTCGAGTTGTTTAAAAAATGAAAAAATGTTTCACTACGTACACATTTACATAAACACAAATTAGATTTATTTAATATTATGGTCTATTGAAGCCCACAAATGATTTAAGTACATAATTATTACGTACAATACACGCATTGCACGCATTCCATATTATGGATTCTCTGTTTTATCTTCTGAAGCACCCCAAAAATACTGAAAATTAAAATGTAACAATAACAAAAACCGAAGGGCCAAAAACCACGAAATTGAAAAATGAAGATATTGGGTTTATTCGAGTATTCTAGTATCATTGAACTAGGATCCACGTGAGAAAGCCATGTGAAAATATGTTCGTCGTGCAATATATTATCGAAGAAACAACAAGCGAAAGTTCAGATACTTGGGCGAGTGTATAGCGCGGCGAATATAATAAATTGCGTAATCGGCTCTCGTTCCATTCTCCGGGCATTTCTTCCCTTTCTCTTGCTCTCGCTCGTTCATCCGCTCCGTCTTTTTCTGGCGCTCTGTCTCCCGGCGTAGTTCACCAGAGTCCAACCCGTGTTCCGTCCTATTCCGTTTCATCCCCATTCCCTTGCGTCGGTCTAACCAACTTTGGCGCCAACGGATACGCAATTTATATGCCGCGAAACGATCAACTTTAAACTTGGGTATCTCGGCTGGTTGAAGCTTTACAACTTTCTGTCTAGATGGCTATTGTTCGCCGGTATGACGGTATTTTTTGGGTCGGTATACAGAATTCATTCAGCCAGACCAACTTCGGCGAAATCAACGTCTGTCCGACGATTACGACGGGAATTGCAAAGGAAAATTTGAATGGAGCTGTAAAAGCTATTTCATTCAATTGAATCCATTTTTGGTTTTTAAGTCTAACAGACGCACTGTTTTCATTTGATTATTTAAGAAGTCCTGAAGTTTCTTGTACAGAAATCTTGTACAGAAAACCGAAAAGAACAAAAAAACACACACACACACACACATGCACACACGCAAAATGACAATAATAATAGAAACCAGCAAAAATAATTTTTCAAATTTGTATGAATATCTTTATCAATTTGTATGCATTTAAATTATAAATGAAAGCTGAGATTATTTCAGTAATGTATTTATATGTGAAATTTTTAAAGATAAATTTGAAATATTCAGGATTTGAACTAGAAACATGAATTTTCAACGGTTTGCGTGTTACAATCTACGAACTATAAGGCTGTCTTGCTCTGAAAAATGTAATATACTTTTTAAGGTGCAAAAATAGAAATGATAATAACTATAAAAATTATTTCATTTATTTGTATTATCTTATTTATATATATATATATTTATATTAATTAACATGAATGTTAATTATGTATTTGTATTTGGATACATTTTTACAACAGCAAAATAAATTTCAAATGGTTTTGAAATTTATTATACAAACCTTATTAAACAAAGTTGTATGTGATCTGTTGTTAGATTTAATGAGTCTGAAGCAATATATCTAATATTAGATTGTATATGAATATGTATATGTAGGTATACCAAACTTATAATTCTATTAATTGATATTAAACTTCACGTTAATTTTATATTAATAGTTAAAATTAATTATTATACGATATTATAGATTGTAACATTGTTAGCTGCACAATTAAATGTTTATATACTGTCTCTTTCATCGAGTAGTGCAGTCAACAAAATTGTGGTTATTCTTGGTGCAGAATTATTGTAACTTGTATGCAATAAATAAAATTAACATTATAATAATTTTATCATTATCTATATTGTAATCATAGCAACTATAAATTTTAGAGGATGTTCAAATTATAACTGATTTAGATTAATTTTATCGCTGGTAATCTAATCGAAAAAAAAATCTAATAAGAAATAATATATATTCTTTTATCTGATAAAATTGTAACTAAATTATTCATACTTATACATCCTACTTCAATGATATAATGTTACTAAGTTTAATAGATTTTTGTTTAATCACGTATGATCTGTAATAATCGTTTATTTCATCCTCAAAAAGGTACTCATTGGAATATTATTACATTGACATAATATTCTATTTAATAAAATTCATTACCTTATAATTTTGTAAATACTAGTTACAATATTTCTTAAGTCTATTTTGCTATTTTTTGGATTTTGAAATACTCATTTTCTATAATTGACTTTATATAAACCTTTTCAGATAAAGATGTAATTAGATAGATGGATTTTTGAGAATAAAGACTTGGACTGAAATAATCTTTTATTAACTCTTTCTATATATAATAAGAATGAGTACTTGGATTGGATAGCTTTTTGAATTAGGCACTACAATGGCAACGCTATTATTTTCCTAGTATTACACTCAAAAAAAGTTCGATTATAGTAATCGAATCGATCGTATTGGTTTTATGGACAATTAAGAAGTGTGGTTATTGTAATCAAACATAAAGCAATTGTTTGCACAAGTGGGAAATTATTTTAACAGTTTAGAATAACCATATATACTTTTCCTATAGTTGTAATAATTATTTCATTCTGTTATATTTATATTATGTGTACAATTATGAAATGTAAAATGTGTATACGTACATACATATGTATGCGTATGTATTTATTATATACATATAAATATTGATTTGGATAGTGTACATTGTACAATGTCATAGCACAGATTAAGTCGTAATTTAATTTATTTATCGAACAGAGTATCATCATGTCCTTATTATTTTTAGATCGTATATTTCTCAAATAAAAAGCAGATATAAACTCGAAACATAAAAACATTAATATTACATTGATAATATATTTATTTATAACACATCTTTTATCTATTACTATACATTATATGTTGCCATTACACTTTGCCAAATACTTTTAGACGATAAATTAATTCAAAAAACAAATCCTGTATAAAACTATGTAACCAATTCCAGAAAATAAAAATTTGGAAGATATGCATCCCGATCAAAAATTGTACGTTGATAATATCAAGTCTGATAAATTAACCAGTCGTTCGAGAATTCGCTTCATAATTTGTACGCTTTGAATCGTTTGAATTACACTTCAATTCATTTATTTCAGCCTGCAATTTCAACGTAACCAGCCTGATCAAGAGCAGAATGAAAAACTCTTTCAAATTTCTACTCGAATTCTCATCGTGGACGAATCAAACGGCAGGATGGCCTACCGGCCTATTTTCGACTTCCCGAAGCTTGGAGTCATGCTCGCGCGCTTCTACCTCTGGTCTAATGACCTTTTAATTCACACGAATCGCGGCCAAACGCGTATTTTCACAGAGAAGAAAACAAGTTTTTCGATTTTTCGTCGCGTCGATTTCCTTTATGGAAGCAAAAACTGTAATGTTCGAAAATGACGTTTGAATATTGAAATCGATGTTCCGGGACATGTTACGTCGCGGTATAAAATAAAGTACCAAAACGAAGATTTCTTAACAATTAAAATGCGATGTAGAATAAAAAAAAAAAATAAAAAAATAAAATGAAAAAAAATGAACTGTACAATATTCTGCATTAGAACGGTAACTCGAATTGAAATGAAACGTTTCATATCTTAAGCTTTTGCAATTGCATTTTATAATTAAAGATTTTATTTGAATTTTCAGATTTGTTTAATCGATTAAGAAGAAAGAGTATTTGCTTTTACCGATGCAGAATTCCTCTTGACATTTGGCTAACAAAACTTCGTACTTACCGTCATGTAAAAATCGCTTTCTTTGAGTTCTCTTGACCCAGACAAGAAGAACGTCATCTCAATTGAACTTCGACTGTTATTCGTTCTATATCCAAGAATACCACTTTTCATATAATTTTTAATACAATTCCTATTCAATTTTAAAATTCTTTAAACAGTATAGTTAATTTTATGAAACATATACCTGTTCAAACATTAAACAGACGTTTATTCGACATTTCCAGTAGCTTAAAATTCTCGTTTAATATTTTAGGTGTCTTATAAAAACATTCGTATAAACATTGAACACTTTATAGTCTTTCTGTATATAATTATCATCACCTATGTTATTCTGATTTGTTGAATTCAAATTTAAAAAACATTTATAAAATTGCATGCTCTGTGTAAAAGATAAAATCCGTTAAAACTATGCAATTGCATTTTTTATGTTTGCCCTTTTTGTTATTAATTTGTTTACTTTTATAAAATCAACACGTTTTCAGGAGTAGCCGGATAATGAATTTCTTTCTAAATACTTATAGTACAAATAATAATACAGAATGCAAAGTTTACTGACTCACGGTATTGGTTGACTGGACAACATGAAGAGATTCTCACATAGTTGGTAAGTACACGTCTCGTGTTAGCGGTCTTCTCGTATATCCACAGACACGATCCTGCGTTGCGAGTATTCTCTTATCACTTTCGGAACTCATATGATGGTATTGACAAAACACCAATACACTTCTGAAAGGATTTCAAGTTTACAGTTGAAAAGAGGAATTACAAAATTTTACATTTATACGTCAAATTTATAATGTGAATATTTTACGTAGAACGCGAATAAATATATTTACATAGGTAAAATGAGATCTAAACATATATAATTTGAACAATATATAAAATTGAAAAACAAACATTGTATAGTTCTGAAATACTTGTCAGTTCAAATGGTTGTTAAACGAGACTGATTTCAATTCAAATAATACTGATGTTAATAAAAAGCAACGTGTATTAATAAAACTGTAACAACTGCATCAAAAATGTAATATTAAATTTATTCCATAGTAATATAATTTTTATATTACAAAAATGTTTAATTTAAATACCGTTTCGTTATTAATATTTGTGGTTAATTACGCATTCAATAAACAGAGAATATGAAAGTGAATCTAAGAATAAAAGAAACCATAAAATAAAATTCAAAATATACCAACATAATATTTTTGTATAAAATTGGATATTATTTTAAAAACTGTATAAATTTAGATATATAAATCAAATTAATTTACAATAAAAATATACTTCTCTAACGAAGTGTAATGTTAAAAATTATTGTACCATAGACTGGAAAAGGACTACCTAAAGTAAACCAAAACGTAGTATGATAAATCAATTAGAAAACAAGAAATGAAAATTAATGTACTCTAGGAACATGTATTGCATTTTTACTAAGTTTCATGCTGTTAATATAAATTATATTTGTGTTTGTACAACCGTGTGTTCTGAAATACATACGATAATGTTAACAAATACTTAATTATAATGTAATATATTCTAAAGAATGTAAATGTTGTTTCAAAATACACACATAATACACATAAACTGGCTTTAGAAGAGGTTGAAAAACTATTGATACAATGAACCCTTTGACTGCATCTCTACGCTGAAAACGTTTTGGACCAGAGTTATGCGGTCTTCGCACATCCCCGTTCTAAACCATAATGCTTAAGCTGATTAACTTGCGGTGGACCTACCCTCCAGTTGAAAGGGTGCTGCTGCGTACATTTTAATAGCTTTGAATCAGTTACATTTGCATAAACGAGTTGGGTTCGGGTAGGTTTTTGATACTAGCTATCCCTTTCGAGAATCTTGTCTAATGATAAACAATTCTCTTAAACACCGTTCAAAATAATTCTTTAGAATAATCTTCAAATAAATACACTTAAATGAAACAATTAGTTTCAAATTTAATGTATACGATCTTACGAAAATCGTTCTTTTAATCATATATGTTTCGACCGTTCTTAGATTTTGCTTGTTATTGGGGTCAACAAACATTTCAAGTGTTACTCTTACATAGTCCATGAGTAGTATCTTCAACTTTCGTACTATAATAATGTTTAGTAATTATGTTCTGTATTGTAATATACGTGATTTATATATATTATAAATATATAATATAAATTAATACAATAAAATATTTATTTATATAATGGAATAAAATATATAATAAAAAATTTATGAACCATTTGGTTGACAAACATCTATTTTTATTATATCTATTTTTTAACTTATTTAATATTTCATACTTGTCTATATGGACCACTGTATATTTAAATTACTGTAAAAGTCTGCAGAACCATAAGAAATGATCTACAAGGGTTTAAAAAGTCATTTATAAAACTATGAAAACTCTGCAAAAGTTTGCAGAGTTCCAATTTTTATAGACGTCTTCAGAAATTTGCAGATTTGTAGGATTTTCGATGATTTCTTTCCACAAGGGATCCATAAATATTTCACATGTAATTTGTATGTTAAGAACTTATTGAAACCCAAGTGTATTATATATCTGAATACATCATTTGCATCCTGTACGTAGAATGAATACAGTGCATATACGTTCAATGTTAACAAAAATTATAATAGTAAACAATAAGTCGAATGGAGTACAAAATACTTCGCTCCAAAGAAAGAATTTTACAACATTGATTATAGATTAACCGCTAATGCTTTTACCAATTGTACACGAAAAAGATAAACGATTACACGGTCCAAGCAAAAAACCCAGCATTGTCGGTTGGGGAAGCGATCGAATGCTAGTGTACATATACTTGTGTATAAAACGTGCTAAAGATGTGTTTACTGCAGTCGTAAAAAGGTCCAACTTTAAATGTACTATTCCGATTCGCTTTGGGGTTTCTCCGTTGTAAATTGATAGGCAAATAGTTCGGGGTAATTTGTAGTGTTAAGGCGGTGCATTTTTTATCAAAATGACCTGCTCGAGATTGCGTTCCTATTCTTTAATTATGGCCAAAGGAGCTATAAAAACATTAGTGTCAAAATATGCATTTATTCATTCTCATAAATAAGCAAAATAAACGACGCTTGGACCAGTCTCTCTGATTAGCTGGTCAAAATTATTTGTTTTGTCTTTAAGTGGTCAATTACGAGCATCAAATGGGTAAAGTAAGTGTCGTTGGAGTTAACTGAACCCCAATTAGGGCATTAGTACATTGATTTCATGGTTAAATAAATGTTCATCGGAAATTTGGCTCAGACAAGTACGACATTCAACGATCGTTTCTTGCAAGTTCGTGGTTCCGAGAGGTAATGTGTCGTTAGCATGCGATGCAGCGGAGGTGCATTGGTTACAAAATTATAATTTACTTACGGACCTTTCGTAATCGGAATTCATAAATTGCAATTATGGTTGTACGAAAATAATCGAAATATTGGACGAATATCTTTGAAATTTCATCATTGTTCCAAAAATTAATATGCATGTAATAATGTTGAATTCTAAAATCACATAAAAATGTATTAACATGCTATTAATTTTATTAATAAGATTATTAATGATAAATATTTTTGTATATTTAACATTCAATATTAATCTAAATTAATACATTATACTTTTCCGCTTTTGGTTAACTGTCAGTATTGTGTTTAATATAATTTATTTGATTATTTTTAGTGCTGTATTATGTAAATTTGTATGTGTTTACAAACTAAAATAAAATTTTGTTTACATTGTCTGCTTTTTATTATAATAATAACTGAATTCAAATTTTAATACTACTTGAAATTGAAAATAAATAAGTGGTCCAATATAATTTATATTTGAATTATTTAATTCTTATATACATTACTTATTTAATTCTTTGTATACATTTTACAATGATTTCAAATATAAATTATTATCGATAAATTATTTATTTTCACTTTCAGGTACTCTTAAAATTACTATTTTATTGCTATCTCAATTACTTACTTAGTAATCAAATACTTTTATTTTACACTCAGCTGAATAAAATCGAATTTTAATCAAGACTGTGAATAAAACATTGGGCATTTATGGTACTATTTTTATTTATGGTACACTATTACGAAAACAAATATTAATACCTAATATTTTGTTTACATTTGTATTTTTACAAACGTTAATATTCAATAGTTTTTTTACATTATTAAATTATAATCGATCTTCGGTAATGTTATTTTTGGTTTCGAATTATTTAAATAGGTTTGAAAGTTATATTAAGAATTGCTAAAACACATGATTACAATACAATAATGGTTTGTTTAAATGAAGTAAATACAATGATTATGGATTTTATAAAATTACGTAAAAAATAAAAAAATTGTTAAAATTAATTGGTTACACTTAACAGTGTTATAATTTCTGTAAAGCGTGACTTGTGTTTGCAATATTTAGTTCGTTTTGATAAAAATAAATCTAACCACATGAGAAATAATTTAAGCAAATTCGATCCGATACGATCGAATCTAACTAAATAAGAACATTAAGTATTTCTGATTAGTTTTGATTAATATATTCATTTTTTATTTATTTTATCTTTTGATCATACATAAGAAATTAATGCAGTCTGATGAGATAAACAATATTCTTATTACTCTAACTTAATAAGAATCAGCAATTTTCTAGTTACTTAGCAAAAATAAAAATACATCGTAAATAGATTACTAATAGGATGAAAATATGTCTATTTTTTTATAAATATTGTTATTGCATATAAATAAAATACTGCCAGTATTTTTCTAATACTGCTGTACTTAAACTGTCAGTAAATAATAGTAATTAATCAACTTCTCTAATTTTATTTAAGAATTGGTTTTTATATATAAAAAAATCTAAATTATATTAACTGTTACTATATTCTGATGACAATTCTGACATTCGATATATAATGTTCGTAAGAAGAAGAGGGAATGTTGGATTAAAGAAAAAAAAGCGTTAAATAAACGGATTGTAAGGTGAAAAGAAACTCAGATTAGCATGCATTAAAACGATGCAGTGGAATCCGAAAATAGATATAAAGAAAGCGAAACTGACATAAGAGATCGGAGGCCAGCTTAATGTAAACCAAAGAAACATAAATGTCAGATCCGTCTCAACTTGCGTTATCGGAGCAAACTGAGATTCTTCCAACATGTGACTTACGTCATTGTATTACAACGTAAAGCCAACTCGATGCAGAGATTCTTAATTATCAGTATCAAATAATACGACAAATCCGTTAAGAGGGTTTAAATATAAAATCTTGTCAAGATTGTAAAAAGCATTTAAGGGGCTGCGAGGATACTTTCGTAGACACATTTCAGACGCTTTTTGCGTGTAAAGAAAGCGGTGGAAAAGAATTATGGTCATTTGTGAAGAAAATTTATCGAGATAAAGTTTGACTTTTCGTAATTTTCATGTAAAAAAATAATTCAACGTGTATTTATTTTTGGATTTCGAAAACATGGAAATGAAAAGCTGAACAATCTGGATAATGATATTTTACAGAAGTAGTTTGAACTTGATGCGAAGAAGTTCTGATATATAAGTTTGCCGATAATTTAAGAAGAACAAGAAAGCCATCTTTCTGAAAAAGTAGAAAGTAATAATATATCTTGAAAATGGATGTTTTTTGTGCCGTCTTTAATACTTCTATTATATTAAAATGAAATTGTGATTTTCTCTGTTTTAGAGTAAGGAACTGGGCTTTGAAATTTGGCGTGGACCTCTGGGAGTTTGGTAAACAGATTACCAAGATGAATGAAATACAAAAGGTGAAGATTTATTTTATTTTATTGATTCTACAAAAATATAAAAAAATGCCTGGATTTTATTTGTTTTGTGTAATATATATATTAATTTTAAAACAAAATTTATTCATTAAGAATTTTGAAATAACCATGCATGGATATAAGAACATTCATACACAAAATATGTACAGTCATATAAATATTTGTTTAGAAAATACAAGTATATATATGTTTTTCATGTATAACTAATATATAAGCATACATACATTTTTGAAAAAAATATATGTGTAAACTATGCATTTACAGGGTTGTAAAAATGTAATTACAATTTCGCTAAAATTAGTAATCATTAATTCAATTATTAATTTAAAATAACCTAATTAAAAAGTAAAGTAGTGAAATAATTATTTATGATTTTTAAAATATTAAAACTCATTATAATAGGTTAAATTCATTATTAATTATTTATTTGAATAAGAGCAATTGGCAATTGTGGATTAATTTATTACCTCAATTACATATTGTTCATAATATAACAAATTGACTAACTGTATTTGTTTATATCCATGTCGAATTGGCAATTAAATTCATTAAATGAATTAATTTCATAACTAAAATTTAGTCTTTTTATATTCAATTTTTCATTTATATAACTTTACTTTGATATTGCAATTATATAATTAAATAATTGATCATTCCATAGTTTATTATTGTATATACTGTACAAATAAATTACATTTAATGATGTACAGTTTACTGATTAAGTTTTACACGTAGAGTTTCATGCATGCAGTTCATAAACGTACTTTTGTTCATATTGTTCTGTTTTATTTTCTCATATTATATACAGATATATTTATTTTACAGAAATATCGGAATGCATCTCCTATGGTAGCAAGGAAGGATGGTCTGATGATTGTAAGAGAAATGGCAGCTGAAGTCAAGAATATGATGGACTTTAAAATGAATGCCGTTATGGTAAATTATATATTTTTAAAATATGATTAAGTTATTGTAAAATTTTCATAATTACAATAACACTGGTAAAAATTAAACGCATATTCATTTGGAAAAACAAGTCTTACGATAGTTTGGCGAACTGTAGTTGAATTATGGCCAGATTATTC
>JABFOX010000636.1:0-15663 GCA_022817665.1 Axea sp. ZL-2020
ATGTCTACCACCGTTACTGCTGCGCATTGCATAGTCAAAGGAAATACAAATAAATGTTTGATACATGCAACACCATGCTTTATTTGTTGCATCTTCTGCATTCAAACTGAGCGCTTTGGAAAAAGAGCCCGGGTTAAAGGAATTGCAAAATGTATAAGTTCAAATACCCGCGTGGTTAGCGATTTTTAAATCTTCCTTTGTGGCTTTCCACGCAAATAATGTTAGTTAATAATTTCAATTCGCTTCAGACCGTTGACGATGAAAATGAATATAATTTAAATGCGCTTGATGACAACAACGTGCAGCTTTGGGTTTAATATATTTAATAATGAATCGTATTTAATAACGCGGCTTGCACTCATTATGATGTTGATTATAAATTTTCATTTCATGAACAGTGCAATCATCAGATTTTATTATTTTGACAATTAGTGAGTGTAATATTTTTAGAACATTAATCTGAATCGAGGACGTTTTGTTTCTTTTACCGTAAATGTGCTTCCTCCCCTGGTTCTCGGCCCTCTCTAAACTTCGGCGTCTTTCTTTTGCACAATACACCCAAGGACATTTTTAACGGGTTCGTTTTCCAATGAATATTCAAAGTTCGGTGTCACTGATAAAATTACGTCGATTCGCGTAAGCATTTGAGAAATATCTCTCCACGTGAAACGCGGTTCAATTTCACAAATGTCAACGCGTATTGAGAAAAGAAATGAATGTCTAACGTAAGATGTTCAATAAATATTATACTAAGAATGTCAAGGGTGACACAAATAAAATGTCACATTACGCTCTTCTTTTTGTTATGCATATTTCATTAATCCACCAACAAACCTGTCCAAGTAATTCACGAATTATAAATGAGCAAATGTAAACGCGACGAAATTTATCGGGAATCAAAAGAAGTGTAAGATAAACGAAATCAACGCGCCGCTGCTTTCATCGTTATTATTTTTCATTTATCTTTCACAGTGGAGTAATTTATAGGATACAATACAATTCAAACAGATAATGAAATTTATTTCGTTATTCAAATCGCTATTAATAGTATAAATTCTGCGATATTTAGACAGCTTATATATTTAATATTTCATACATTTTTGTGGCTTTGTTTTTTTTTTCTCTCTCCTTTTTCGCTACTTTCCGCATTAATATTAGTAAATGACAAATCTGTATATCAAGTCAAGCGGTATTAAAAATATATTGCTTCCACATGCTATAATTTTTTAAATTCCCCCGAGCTAAAATCAACATTCTGGGATAAAAAAGTGCAGGGTGTAATTCGCGAAGCGCGAACATATAGATTTTTATGCAAATCCTATTGATATGTGATCTCAGATGATGATAACACACGAAACATGCACAATGCAACGATACATGCTTACGTGGAAATTGACCTTTCGATAGGCATGCTGGGTAATAACTGTTTCGATTTGCTGACGAAGCATTAATAGTTTTATGAGAAAGAAAGAACGTTACTTTAAAACTAAAATATTGTCACAATGTCGTATCACTCTGTTCCCTTTCTGTTTCATAATAATTTTAAACCCTTTTCTTTCATCCACGATTATTCTCCCGCAACGAAATCCGTGCTGAACAAAATGCCATATTTGTGCAAATTGAATATTTGATATGTTATATAAATACAATTCACTGAAAGTGCAAGAAGAATTATAACAAAAATTCAATTTTCGATGAATATCATTGAATTAGAATACATTTTTTTCAAATGTACTTTTAATTGTAATAAAAGTATGGCTTTGTATAATTTTGCGTTAAAAACGAAAATTCCATAGTTTAAATAATCGTGCGATAAATTAAATTAGTGCAAATGAGTGTTTTTAAAAACACGCTGAAATTGTTCAATACATCCGTTATATCTTTAGCAAAGTTATATAAGCATTTATAGAGGAAATTCGAAATAAAAAAAGTTTTTTCATCCACCCAAATGGTACACATGAAATTGTAGGTTCTAAAGCCGCTTATAAAGAATTATTATTTTCTTGGATGTAAATATTTATTATTTACACATTTGTATAATTTATATGGCATCAAATCTTATACAGATTATTCAATGTCCATGTCGGTTATAAACCGTGACAAAAAATATAACATCTGAAAAGAATGTACTTCTAAATTTCGATTAATTATACAAATGCATTAACAGTACTAATTCTTTCTGTATATGCAAACTGCACGATAACTGTTTAAAGTTATGATTAAAAACAGGGGTTTTTATATAGTTTGAATTTCATTCGAACATATTCGCCATATGGACATTGAAAACATGACCGTATTCATTTTAAAAATTCCCAATTTTCTTGTGGCATTGCTGAAAATAACGTATTAAATGTATATTGCTATATTAACGAATAACTAATATTGATTCAAATAAAGCGCTGAATTTTCTACACGATCACCTGTGTCTATTTTTTTTATAAAGCTATTTTTTTCGCTTACAGTAAATCGAAAGAATATTTTTATTTGACGTTTATTTGTAACACCAAATGAAATATTAATTAAATATGCTTCCAACTTTTATTTTAACTATTTTCAGTTGTACATTTAACGCCATACATCCCGAATGCCTTGACTTGAGGAACGAGTATCATTTTCATTTTATATAGTACAAGACGCGTTCAATAAACACGCTTTTAAAAAAATAATTCCTTCTGTGTGAAAAAAATAAATTAATTTTGGGTGAATGCTTTTTCCTTTTCGATAAGCTGATACATATATCTGAAGTTTTAACCGCGATTTAGCGAGTTAACTAACACGTACTAAAAACAAACCTTTTTCGAAACTACGAGTGATATCTTAGATTTTCTAAGGATTTATTGAACGACCCATTTATATGAAGTTAAACAAGCATCTACACTATAAAAATCCAAATTTCAAATTTTATCGAATTTTGGTACTTAAAACAATGGATAAAGTGTAAAAAAAACAACATTATCTAACATTACTATGAAATTTGTTTAATAGTTTAGTTAATTTTATAACTTAATTTTATTAGGAAAAAAAAAAAAAAAAAAACAAATCAATCAATGAAAAAGTGCAAACTAGACGACAAATAACATTTAACCACCAATCTAAACCTGACTTATCTTAAATAAACTGTTTATTTAATAAGTTTATCTCAAATGTTCATCATACATCTATTTAAATCAATAAAGCAATGTGTATTTATTTATATTCCCGTGTGTAATAATGATAGCATGTAATTGCACTTTCTTTCAACAAGTCATTAAATAAATTGCTAAATATATTTCTAAAAGTATTTTGGAGCACTTTTTTTAATCCATTGCATAAGAATTTAACTAAGACTGAATCCAAAACCGTAAGATCTTTTAACTTGAAAAAGCAAATAAATCAACTGTGATAAGTTAATGAATTAATACATAAGAAATCATTCTCTTATAATAGAACATAAAATATGAAATGTAAGTTGTATAATATATTTAATAAATGTAAAGTTATAGAGGCTATTAAATTATTTATAGAACTTTTATTCAGCATTGCAATGACAAATATAAAATTTAATGACGTGTATAAAACTTTTAATACTATAAAACTTTGTTTAAAAACCAAAATTACGTATATTATAAATATGCTGAAATATACGAAAATTGTAATTAAATTCCGAAACAAACTGCATTTTTACAATTTTACTCATAATATTCCATGTACACACATGTATTTATTATAATTAATCATTTATTTAACAGTTAGATATAAAAAAATTCTTGATGTGCAATGTAATTGTAATAATTGATTATACTTGTTGCCCATATGATGTAATATATATAATCTACGATATAAATAAGCATTACTGTATAATATTATAATAAGTGTAATGTAATAAATATTATATATTTGATATATTAATATTTAAATTTCGCCATTTTTTATTGTATATCAATAGAATTATACAACTTAATCATTCAATAAAGAAAATATTTTAAAAAATCCGTTATTATATAATTAACCATTAAAATTATTTGAATGATTTTATTAACATTACGCACATTTAGAGATTAATTATCTGATTTCAATAATATTAAACTCGAGCAATGAAATGCATTATAAGTGGGATAATTTTGTACAATGAAAATACGTTGTTGTTGTTACATTGAATAAAAAAGTAATTTCTAAATTATTATTAGTATATTTAAACGGTAAAAAATGTTGTTATAAACGTTATTATATAATAATAAATTTATTTGTTTTAAAATTGTTATTAAAACATTAAAATAACGCATAAATTGCATATCGAAAAGGTGGGTGTGTTTGAGATTAACTTTAATTTTACGAGTAAGTTTTATTTAGATTTAGATTCGAAATCATTCATTAACAACACGATAAAACATGAAAATGTTTCAAAATTGATTTAGTGCAATATAATAACAACCAATAATAAAAATAATACATTTTTACTACAATAAATGATCAAATTATGTCAGATACGTTCCGACAATATTACCTCTTTATGTAAACTATAAATTTTTTTACTTTTTCTATCCAATATTTATTCAAAGAAACAAAACTAGAATATCCAACATTTTAGTATTTAAATTAATGGCACATATTCGGATCTTAATAAACTACAAAAATTATAACAAAAATATGACTTTTACCAAAGTAAAATACGTCATCAAACAATATTTTTTCACGCATGATACGAATTTATGTTTTTCCAATGCACGAATAGAAATTTGTCAAATTCAAATTATTGTATAATATATTTATTCTGTGAATAAATAAGTATAAATCGTAAAAATAAGATTATATCAGTCGCAGACAATCCGTGGTTAATCATTTTTATTCAAGGTATATTTTAATTACTATCCATTTATAAAGAATTTATTCAAATATTTAAAATTGCAATTTTTATGAACAACACAAATCTCAACTTCTATTAACTTACAAAATTAAACCCAGAACGCAACCATACGGCAATCTCTTGCTACCCTATTCTATTGAACTGTATGGAAAATATGTGCGGCCGATAAAGAAAATTGGTAGATTCGTAACATTTCTGTCAAAATACCTGCTGTACCGACTGAAGTAAGCTCTATTGCATTCCTCGGTGCAGGTACTCAAATAAAACTCTATCTAGCATGCTTGTGCAGAAATCTTTGCACGACATGTACCATCTTCGATCACAAACAACACTCAATTTTTATTACACTTTATTTACAAACAATATATATTTTATACTATAGCATCTAGAAATTCAAATTGCTTCAACTAAGTGAATAAAAACCAATGTATCAGAACAATTTATATGTAAACTTTATTAAAAAAATAATTTCCTGATATAATACACTTTTGTAAACCAACCAAAGAATCTGTTATAAAAAAATACCACGACAAATATGTCACTTGAGTCAAAATTAAAACGCAACAATTAATCGTTAGTATTAAATAAATAATTGTCCTACAATATCTTTATAGCATTCTAATTAATGGAACAACAGTAAAATATAAGTTGTAGTTAAATTTTAGTTTGTTTAAATGCTGTAAGTACTATTATACCTTACGCATTATAAAATATTTTACTACATTAAAAAAACAAGAGTATTTAAATTTTTGTCTTAATTAAAGCAATTAAATGCTTTAAAAAATTGTACACACAAAAATCCTGTCGGAAAACTTAACAAAAGATTTGTGCCACACAGAAGCTCCGTAGCTTATGAGGAAAACCCAAAAATCAGTCACAACATCACTGAATTCACGTGCAAAGCATCTGCCACAGATGTAATCACAAAGTACTTAGTTAAAATTGTCAAAAATAAAATTAAAATAATAAGAATATAAGAAATTATATATATTGAATAATAGTAATTTATTTATCATACATCAACTATCGATTAATACAACATAGAGGCTATAAAAATCAAATGACAGTTTCACATCGGATGCAAGACTTCAGATTATAGAAAGTGTGAATTAAAAAAATTTGTCTAATCATATTATGTTTAATTTTATCTTATGCAGCTATGCCTAGACTCTAAAACATTCTATGATCACATCTGTGTTACACATTTAACCATCATTTTATTCAGTCGTTTGATGTCTGATCTGTGCATTTTATTTGGTCGAGCCATAACATGACAAAAATTAGAGATTTACTGAATTGAATGCATGACTACGTTTACCTACCGGTCACGTAAATTTTTCGAAAAATATCCCGTGTAATAGAGTCTGATAAGTTATGCAATAGCAATTTATTATCAAACTAATACAAAGCTAACGTTTTACTTTTTTTTTTTAATTTTTCTTCCTAATAAGTTCAATGAATACGTATACGTTTATTTTATAGAAACCTGTTAACAAAAGTAACTTCTTTTATAAATCGTAATGTGAAGAAACTGTTTTGACGTGTTTTAAAATACGGCCATGAAAAAATTGTATTTTTATCATGCTACAATAAACGTACATTTAACCATTATAATAATTTTTTATTAGTAACACTTAATTTTCTATTTATTCCAAATAAAATATTTATTACTCCCAGAAAAAATGTTTCTGTGCCTGCACGAACATACAACACTTTAAATCAGACAATTCTTTTTATTCAACAAAAATCATGTAACTCTCAGTGATACAACATTTACCAATATATGGTGAATATTTAAAGGAATACGCATGTGATTTTTTAAAATGTAAAAAATAATTTATGTTCGAAAATATTTCTTATGAAAATCTTTTCCATACGCTTATTTAAATAAATTCCAATGCTTCTGAATAATAGAAAAAAATTGTATAAATATCATATTTTGTTCCTCGATTGTATCTGCATTTCCTGTTTTTTCCAAACATCTTAAATCCCCTGAATTTCTTTTAACTTCTAAGTTTTTCCAGTTACTTCACATTCTGCTACCTACCAAAGAATTTGCTTACAGATTCAGGCATTGTTTTCACATTTTTTGTTGTACTTACGTCATATAGTTTTCTAAGCTTTTTTTTATTTGAACGTAGACTGACTTAAAAATTATTTTCCATTATTTTCCAACATTAATATTCTCTATACAAAAATATTTGATATTAATAACTTTTCATATATTAATAGTAATGCAAACAATTTCATTGTAATTTAACTTTCAACAATTCTTAAGGAAACAAGCCACAAGAAATTTCTATAAAATTTACAGAAATGCTCCATGTCACTCTTAAACTATTACTGTTCAAGGGAAATTCTTTTTTCGTACTGCTCTCTTCCATTTCTGATTAATATGAAATTGAATAATAAACAAATATATCTACTACATTAAAAACAATAGTTTTTGCTTCAAGTAATGCTATATAATTAAAACAACAATTATAATTGTATTCAGAAAAGTTTATAAAAATGATCTTTTAGAAATAACCAATAATTCAACATGCTATAACTCCGAATTAATACTTTTGTACTATACTGATCTCAACAATAATAAGTCTGATCAACTTTCAACCGAGGTTTCACAAATTTAGTTTGACTGCGATAATAAGAGCATTTCAAATAATTTATAGCTTATGATATAAAATTGTTGCTACATTTTTTTTTAATTTGATACAATTTTATCTTATTATTAATAAAATTATTATTAAAAACGTTCCATTAAGATTATTTACTATTTTTATTCAAACGTATAAAAATATCTTTAAAATATTATAAATATTATTTATTCAGATACATTTGTTTGATAGTTCCGATAATTTGATTGCATAGAATAATTAAGCGTGTATAATTTTAATTATTTTACACAAATTAAAAAATGTATGATATTCTATGGTAAAAATAATGTACTATAATAACATTAAAATTAACACATAAAAAGCATAAGAAGGATTGTTAGATGATTAAGTGTAATTCATATTGAATCAAAGTTATAAAAAAAAGTAATAAAAAATAAAGGATTGGGTATTGATAATTACAATTAACGAACTAGTCCACTGATCTCATCAGATATCAGTTTGAAAAATTAATTTATTAATTGTGACCAATGAATATTTAACTAATGCAATTAATATTATTGTCAAAATCAAAATCAACCATTAATTTAATTTTCTTTCACCGACTTCTGATCTGAGTTCATTTTTATACCAAAAAGTGTCCACTAAAAACTTAAAATCCACTGTAAACTGAGATTATAATAGTTCAAAGAAAAATGTTCCTATAAACAATAAAAAAAATTAATCTGTTTATTTACAATCTCTGCTGATTTCTCTTATATTTTTAAAGAAAAGCATTGAAACATTTAATGTCGAAAAAAACACTGAGAAAAATAAGCTACTAAAATTGCAATTTTAAACAGTCAAAACAGCAATCTGTATATCTTGAATAACATAATCAGTTATCATTGATCATTTTAAAAGAAAGACTAATTTTGATTTACTCCTACAATATGTTTAAGGCTGCAATTTTAGCAGTCTACTTTTCTCAGTGTTTTTTTTTTCCTTCACTTTCATTCACTATTTATTTTCATTATTCACTATTACTTTTTATACTCCAGAATGCATGCGATTTTTACGTCAACATTTAACTATCAAATATTTGTTAACTGCTCTAGTTAACCGTTTGTTCGCAATAAAAAGCGTAACAAAAATATTATTCAACTTAAACAGATTTTCTAAAACATATTTGTATTCTAACGTGTCGATTTTTTCGGTATAGTCGATACGAAGAAACATTGTTTGTCGAGGGAAATCCACCGAAATAAATCGATTGGTAGGTACGTATAATTTGTTTCTGTCCACGACATATCCATCTGTCTATTAATGTTTTGTATTCCCTTAAGATACGACCCTAGAGACACTATTCATTTATATTGCGACTGTAACATGCGCAAAGCATGCCAATATTTGATTGACCCTTGACAATCATTTGTTATTGTCATTTATTTGTAATGTAACTATTAAACCAACAAAGCATTTTCAGAAATCTATTCATATACATTTTATGTCTTAATTTGAAAACGAAACAATTATTTACACATCTCTAACCATAATAATAGAACATAATCATGATGATGACAATAATAATAATAATAATAATAATAATAATAATAATAATAATAATAATAATAATAATAATAATGATAATGATAATGATAATGATAATGATAATGATAATGATAATGATAATAAAATTTGTATACTGTTGTTGTTGTTAATGCAACAACTACTATTGTTCTATTTGACATACTACAGTGTGAGCGAAACTAGCTCATACTACCTGAATGACCGCGTCACCCAACTTGGACGGTGAACGATCGTTTTCAAACATAAAGGCCGATCGCAAATTGTCGCAAACCTATTATCTTTATATTCCGTTGATTCGATTACGTGGGAGCGTCATCTCGTGGAGATAAATGTTGCATTTTCCTATGATTGTCATTAATACCGTTGTAGATGTTGTTATTTTTATTATTATTGTTATTGTTATTATTATTATTATTATTACAGTTACATGCAATTAATTAACTCCACTTAAGAATAAAACAAAATGCAAATTACAAATGAACAATGGTCCCTAAATCCGCCATACACTTCTAATCATAAAGACAACATTAGCATTTAAGCCTTTAAATTTGTTTAATCATAAACACAGCGATGTAGCGTGTAAAATAAACAATGGCGCAAATGATTTAATAAACAACGAAATCAATTAATTTCAACCGCAAATTGTTCCAATGAATTACGCCATATCTTATTAAGGAAGCAGAAATTAAGAACATACAAAGTTGACACATGTAAATGTAATGTGTCACACATGTTGCAATCGTTGTACTTGTATCACGTGAAAAATGTCAGGGAAAGATGAGCGCGTTGTAGCGAGGTATATTCCTGGCTGCGGTTGCGAGTCCAGTAATATATGTATAATATTTTTAATTGTGACATTAAAATGTGTTCTCCTGGTTTTTGTCTTGTTAGCATGACGCTCGGTTTGGGGTCGCGAGAATAGCCACCGTGGTTCTGCGTTGTCACAGAAGGGGTGAGGTCGGGTTCGTACGTTCCGGACGAGCCCTCGTTATTTATTTTCCGCTTAAAGAATCGCGCAACCACCTCTTTTTGAAAAGAACGCTATTCGAATGCATTGCTTGTTTGATATGCACAGCCACTTCCAGAAATAAAAACATTCAACTCGAGGCTTTGAAAAATTATTGCATCATTTTTCTTGCGCATTGGAACTTTGAATATAAAAACTATATCCCCGGTGCAAGAAAATAAACGAATTTTTAAGAATATGTATACGCGCGTATAAACGATGCGCCATCATTTGTTCTAACTATCGCGCGCATTAATTCGCCTATTTCGAGTCAGTCTCGTCTTCAACAAAAATAACAACACTTGAAATGAATACGTTGTTAAATTTATGTACGAAATCGAGCAGCGAAGGGAAACAAGTGCGAGTGCCGCTGAGAATTGGAGTAGGATGCAAATAAATTTTAAACTTTTCCGTCGAACTATATGAAATCGGAAGGGTAGCGAAAGTCGTAGGGCTGTATTCGCATTTTCATACGTTTCACTTGTGATTCGCGCACAATACAGCCCATCGGAAGCCGTCTTCTACTACTTCCGCTATCTCGCTGCCTGCCTGTCCGTCTCCCCCATTTCTCCTCGCATTAAACCTGTGAAACTTCAACCTTAGCTAGGATATTTATTTGTCCGCACAGAAAAAGACACGCCGCTGCTTTTTACCAAGACGAGCCAAACTCAACGCGTATGACGTTGTGATGCTTTACGATGTATTCTGACAGCTTCTGCTGCGTTCGCTCAACCTCGCGAAACATTTTTTGTCGTGACAACAATGTCCAATTAAATTACTTTTCATAAGCAAAATTCTTTTTACAAATATAATCTTACTGGGCGACTCAGATTTCTCATTTTAAAGATCAGAATAGATGCAATTCGAGGTGTGCCAAACAGACACGATTCTTCGTATTAATCATCCCCCAATTATAACAATTCAATTAATATCAAATCATTTGTTTAACCGGATTAAATTCAAATCCAGATACTCTGCTTTAAATTATGCACTTCAATTCTGAATAGGATAGTATTCATAGGATTTATTCCATTAATGATGAAATGAATCATTCAAAGAACAGTTCCGAAATGACTTGGTGTAAACTTAATCAGATGAACAGTCGATGACACAATCACGGTCTAATCAAATTCACAGCGGAATAATGCAAAAATTGCCTCTCAATTATTTATGCATTGCACAATCTAATTTGTCTTTTATATAGTTATTTTCCATCGACTTGTTCCACTTTCAAACGAATATATATATAGACAACATTATTTTCGATAAAAACGATCAACTTTTCTCCCCCATAATTTTCCCGTTTAAAGTTGAACGTCAAGTTTAATTTTAACTGAACTGTAATATACAATAATAATTTTATGGAGCACCCTGATGAAGATTACAAAATTTAATTAACTTTTCAATCCTATTCATATTATCCTTGTGATAAATTAAAAGCATGCAAAAATAACGATAATGATCGTCGTTAAAAAAAAAAAAAAAATACAACAAAACAAATAAACTTCGAATAATTAATGATAAAATTTGTCAATTATGTTTACGATTAAATTAACTGAACATACAACAAATGATTTTATTTATATCATCACTCCGATACAATGATTCATCATGTTTAGTTACAATAAGTAACATTTTGTTAAACACTGTGTAAAACATGATTCACATTCTATTATTTTAAAATTATGTAGCCGAATGCCACATCATGAATGCATTAATTAGAGGCTTATCGTGAGATCTCATTAACTTCGAGTACTTTCACAAAATTACCCAGAAAGATCAGAAGGTATCAATTGTGTCAGACACCTCGTAAAGTCACGTTTAATTACTTTATTACTAATTTATTACTCGTTGGGCGACGTTTGCACGATAAACGGTGACATGTAACGCAAACCTCGTCTAGCTCAATTCCAATCATTTAACTAAATTTTAATTAATCGTCATTCACGGTTTTATAATTTCTTATTTATTCAAGTTTATTTTTAACACGGCGCTATAAAATTGCCGGACGATGAAAAATGACATCTCGTAACGCAAAAAAGATTATTTCTTTCAAGCATCGTTTTTAAATTGACCGATAAAAGTTCCGCGGAAAATGTCAAATTCCGTATAGAAAAATGATCGTGATATGTGAGATATAATAAATATCGTACAAAGGTGTCTTTTCTCTCCACATAAATACAGCTTTATTTACAACACGTGAGCACAAGAAGTACAATATGATTCCCTATTTACAGATTCCAACAATCCTAGAGTAATAAAGCTTTTTGTTAAAAAAGATATAAAATAACGTAGCCAAATGCGTTGAAGTGCATCAACCTGATAACGGATCGCATAAAATGAAGTCCAATGACATCAAAGAAGCGCGCACTAAAAACCATTCTATTCCTCAAAATAATATCAAGTATGGCAATATTGAGTTGTCGACGCGAGAGAACTCATGAAATATTTCAAATTACGGCGATCAAAAGTCGAATATTACAAGAAGTCTCAGTATAAATACTCGTCTTTTTGAAAAAGTATATTTTAAAAGCTTCTGCAAATATAGTGTCATGTGCGGATTTGTGCATTCGGTTTCGTTAAATAAATTCAAATTGCTCTGTAAATAGTATTTTTATCGCATCGAACATTAAAATACGCCATGAATACCAATTATTAAACATCTTCAAAAGCGTATCTTTAGAAAGAAACATGTGCCGAAGAGCTTTTTATGGTACTCATACTTTCATCTTTCCTTGGGAAAAGATATGAGCAAAGTCGACAAGGCTAACTATAACAATAAATCAGACGCCTTAATGAAAATGTGGTTCTATCCACTGTAGCTTTCTAAACGAGGTTCGTCCTCACCTCCTCGACGATCTGTTTGACCGTCAGTTTGTCGTTTAAATGAAATGAAAAAAAAAAAGAAAAAAAAAACCTTCGAACGTCCTTCCCTTCGAAAAATATCAAGATAAGACATTGCTGATGAAGGCTGAGAAAGAACATCGGAAAAAATGTAATTATAAAAACAAGTCACAGCAATAAATTCGCTTTTCGCGCAATTTAACACTGACTCGAGCATTGATTTTTACGATGCTTTTTTATTAAGCTGCATTCCAAGTATAAAGCTTCTTTCATATTTACGTCTTCTATATATTTTATTTTATACTCTCCATTTTTCATAATGGAAATTAATTATGAAGCTCTTACTTTTGTGTAATGCAAAACAAATCATTGTATTTTTAAAACGAATCGTAAAGCGTGCTTAAATATTAATTAAATTTCTATTAAGACCGAATAATGGGTCATTTAATTGACTGTTGTTGTGACCGAAATTATTATCCGGTTACATTCTGTTGGATGTAAAAATTGCAATCTATATACGTGTAAGATAAATATTAAACTGTAATAAAAGCGTATTATTAAATGAAAGACAGCTATTCCTAATTTACAATTATTATAGATGTATCATTAAATTGTTCATTAACAAATAAACGGAAGCGTATTTCGAAACAAAGTCAAATGTGTACAATAATTGATAAAGTTTAAACTAACAATTGAAAAAATGCCTCTCAATATAAAAAGTTCTCCCTTGTTTGTCGTTTTTCAATACATTTCTATTTCACCGTGACAAAACGTATTTCATTTACGTCCATTTATATACGTACGTCATTATAATTTTTATACGGAAACTTTCCACGAAGAATATCAATAGCTAAATGAAACGTCCAATGGATGAATGGATACATTCTCCCAGTACACATTCATTTACTACAGAAGTAAAATATAGCTGTTGAGAAAATAGACAGATTTTCGCGAAAAGCGGTCGGATAGAGACGAATTGACGACATACCCATGTGGCAGTCCATGTCTATGTCTTCAATAAGTCAATGTTCCTTTCTTATTTTCAGCGCTCCTTCCAATTCCGTAAAATAGTTTTCTAGCGATGGAGTATAAATGATCTACATAAAGATTTAATTGCATACTTTCAACGCTATTATTTACTCTGAATAAAAAATGCACAGTTGTACAATTTTAATTACAGCAAATATTTTGCACACCATTTCACCCTTCGTTTCTGTACAACAACTTTTGATTTCAAATACAACCTTTGATGGTTGTATTTCACATAAAAGTGTGCATAAAATATATATCAACAGAACGATGCATATTTTACATAAATTTAAAGATAATACTAAATTCCATTAAATTTGCCATTTATGAAGCAATACAGCAAGATGTGCTGGTTAAAACAATAAAATAGATATTGAGATAGCTGTTTATAGTCATCGAAACTAATTAACAACAGCAACGATTCAAGATATCGAGAGTTTGTGAGTGGGTAAAAGAGAAAGACCGCGAAGGAGCTCGGTTTGAGGAGGATGTCTTAAGACCGCGTGTTCTCTCCAGGGAGCTCAGAGTTGGGAGAATTAACAGCAACCCCTGATCTTGGCCCTCTTTGCTATCTCCCTAATAATAAACTGGTAATTCCCAATGCTCCTATAAGTTACTCCCTTTCAACGCCACAATGACCTATGAGTGCCACGACGGATTCGCGTACCTCGTGTACATGATTTGTATTGCCTGCAGAAGAACATAAACAATGAACACGTTCAACACATTCATTGCAATGTTTGCAATCTGAGTTTCAATCTCGGCAGAAGATCCAACGATAAGAAAGCAATTTGTATAATCTACACTTTGCGTTATTTTGAGTGTCAAAGCACATTATTCGCGCCGACGAACATTTTGTTTCCAATTAAATGAAAAACTTAATAAGAGCTCTCGGGAAATTCTGCATCATAAAATAAACAGTGCAGCATCGAAATTTAATTTCAACCGGAAAAATGTATTCTTATTGAAATTGTAAATCGACAAAACTGTTCCGCAAACTTTTTTCTCCGCAATAATTAGATCGAGTGGGAACGGTATCGCAAGTATTTTATTTATAATACGAAAGATATACTGCTCTGTCATTGTAAAATTGAACGAAGAAAAGGAAGATGTAGAGACGGCAGAGATGGTGCAGCAGCCCTGGAGAACCGTGGTATAAACTTCCAGAAGCAGGATTCAACCTCTCACCACGTAACAGTTAGATTTATGGGCATAAATTTCGACCCAATAAGAAGCAAAGCTCAGACTATCTCTATACTCCCGACCAAACCACGCGATGAATTTGTAACAGCAAACTGTTCGGTACTACAGATATCATTCATTGTAAATGATGACTAAACAAAACTAAAATCAATTAATTGTGTGTGCCATCGGAGCCGTTTGTCATCAACGTTCTCACTCTTGCAGAAACTGTTTGATTCCAAGTCTCAACTGAACAAGCACTAATTAAATACATTCGATTTAATTAACTTTTTATCATGTGTGAATTTTGAAACAAACATTATCCAACTGTGATGATACTAATTAAGTTTGTTTGGAATTTTGCAATAAAAATTGGTTTACTTTTAGAAATGTTATCATTTTATACATCTTGACCCAATTGCGGAAATAATACACGAACGAGTTTTAAGTTTTTGACCACTCAGCTTTCACGTGCTGCTGCAACATACGAATTTAAATTTTTGAAACTCAAAAATTCATTTAATTCGCTTTCGAATAAACTTTTCATAATTTTGTCATTTTCTCCACACAACGAA
>JABFOX010000637.1:0-15661 GCA_022817665.1 Axea sp. ZL-2020
CGTTTACAGATGCTAAATTGCTGCATCGCACGAAAAAACGCGCGAAAAGAATTAGAAAGAAACCCTCAGAGTATGAATATTAATGATCCTGAAACGGGTGAGTGGTTCTGACAAATTTGCGTATAAATTATAGAGATATACAATTTCTATAAAACTATTCATAGTGAATAACAAATTTGTGTATAGAATTATAAAATTAAAAGTTTATAGGACTAACTTTTCTTTAATCAATAAATTCGATTTGCGCATAAAAATATTGTTCTGTGCACTAACAAATTAAAAATGTTAATAATAAAAGAACCTAAAGAGAAATCCGTAATAAATGATACTAATTAAATGATTGATAAACAATTATTAACTGGGAATCTACTCTACCAAAATGAATTTGTTAGAATTCATTTTTCGACTTGAAAAATCATGCGTAACATTTATTAATGTCTAGAAGTATCTACTGGCCATTTAAAACTAATTCCGTTTTATTACTTTTGTCATTAGAGGACATTTATTTTAATGTAGAATCAGAAGAGGAGGAATTTTTTGAATGCAATGATGATGAATCGCTCCACGTGGATGACGAACAGACCAGGCTGAAATATTTTGCCAAACCCGTTGGGAGACTCGCCAAGCATCCTACATTAAAACTCATTCAAACTGGTGAGCCTTTGTATTTGCCGATTACACAAGATCCTGTACCGAAAACCGAAGATCAACTTGACGAAGATGTACAAGTGATGATGGAGCTTGGTACTGACAAATATGCCTCTGAAATGCGAGTCAGGCTCATGAGTGCCTCATTGATATCGGATATGGAATCGTTTAAGGTATGATCAAGCAACTGTACACGGTAGTGTCTGAAAAAGAAATTCACAAATCATCATTTCATGAAATTTTATGGCCAATAATTCAAACAAAAAACAAATAATTTTTTGTGACAAAAATGTTTGTCGAGTACAATGAAATGTAAATTGAAACATGAACATTATTTAAAAAACAAGTCGTTATTTTTTTGTAATTTTCATTGTTATTTTCAATATAATCATTTTATAAAATCAAAATGTAATCATAACTTGAGTGAAAATGTAAAATAAATATAAATTACTGTAAAAATTGGTTTTAGATTTTATATTTAAATATTTATTTGCGTTTATCTTTAAATGCAAAACAGCCTCATTTTACAATACAAATTAGCGTTTTTAATAAAATGTATAATGTTCATGGTAAAAAAAAGTTTATCGTGAACACTTTTTCATTAAGTATCTTTTATTCATCAAAAAATATATAAATATTATAAAAATGTATCAATATAATTTCATAAGCCAACAAAAGTTAATATATATATATATAATTATTTGTTTTGATACCCAAAAACAACAGTTTCGCGATCTTCACGTATATTATGGAGAAACCATTTATGTTGACAACGTATATATTATACGCATAATACGACTCAGGCCGTGAGATACTCGCGTTATCCTCAAAGTAGTTATTGAGTTTACTGTTCCAAAAATAAATGTGGAATAAATGACCCTTTTTTCGTTTAATTCTCATTATTAATATTCCAAAGAATAAATGAATATAAATATATGTCAGTAAAAATGCACTTCAAATAAAACGGAAGATTTCTTATCTGTAAAATGACTAAAAAGTCTGTAAGTTTGTAAAATTAATGACGAAAATTTATTAAAAGATTTATGTAAATCTATAATGTAAAAATATGTATTAAATAAGAACCTTGTCTGTTAAAACTTTTTTATATTTATACATAAATTTTAAAGCATATTTTTAAAGAACTCCAGGAATTATTGGCGTTTATAATAAATCAAATGTGTTTATAATAGGCTGCAAATCCAGGTTCAGTTTTAGAAGATTTTATAAAATGGTATTCTCCTCGTGACTGGATCGAGGAAGAAACATTGGACAAATGGGGACAACCAAATGGTAATGTTAAAACTATGCACAATAAAAGAACATATAATCAAATTAAATAATCGAATTTGACTTATTTCATAAGATTAACTTTTAAAGTACAAATTCTGTGTATAACAATTCTGTACAACTTTTAGTATTGCTAATGCAACATAACTAAGAAATTATATATTATCCTTCTTTGAACAGAAGAGTGCACTCATTAATGTAAATAAATAATTATTAAATTATACTTATTACCATCATTAAAGCAACATATTTTTCTTTTATTGGTGTGCTATTATTGTTTATTTATTAATTTGTATTTTTTTTATTTATTGTTTGTATTTATTAATTACGTTATAGTATTATTTCAGGTCATTTATCTGAGCGAATGCTAATCGAGAATAATCCTTGGAATTCAATTTGGAAATCTGCACAACCTGTACCAGCTAATCGACAAAAACGTCTTTTTGACGACACTCGAGAAGCAGAAAAAGTACTTCATTATTTAACATCGAAACGTATTGGCCAAGCTGCTGAACTTTTGTTACCTACTCTTATTCACGCAGGACTTTACACACTCAGTGAGGCAAAAGATTATTCCTGCGGCGAGTTAGACCTTCCAAAATTACTCAGACCACTTCTCAACAGATTACAAAGTATGGCAAAAGCCATTAAACCTCAAATAAAAAATTATGAGGTAATATTCTTACAAACAATTAATATTGCTTTTTAATTGTAAATATTGTAATATTGATTCATTTGTACATACATTATTTCAAAGTTAACAATGTTTTTCTTGATTACACAGGAGTTAGTGCAAGATATCAAAAATGTTGAAGCCTTGTATGCACAAAAGAAATCTTTATTGCTGAAACTTGGTGGTAACGAATGCATAGAAATGATGGGTCCTTATATCACACCATTATTACAAGAGAAAGAAGTTGACTTACCAGACGGTGCGAAGGGTACAATACGGACACGAATCGCAAAAATGTTCTGTAGTGCACAAAAGGTATTTTTTATTTATATTAATAAATTAAATCTATAAATAGTTTTATAAAATATAAATAAACAGCTAATAATAATGTAAATAAGAAATTAATGCATGTTGGTAATAATAATCTATTAATAAAGGTAAATATTTGTTTTAAATTATATTTTACTTTATAATTATATATATTAATTATTAAAATATATGTTTTAATTTATCGTATCTTTATGTATTACAATTTTAAATGAAATACATCAGAATATATGCAGTAAATAAAAGTTTATCAGAAAAAATTAATTCTTCAAAAAAGGTGTACATTATTAGACTTTTTATTAAAAATAAAAACAAAAACAAAGTTAAATATGCTATTTTTATTTTTGTAAATAGTATGCTTTTTTCAAGCACATAAAAAATTAAGTAAAATTCAACAAATCATATTCAAGGAATATATATTTTTAATAATAATCAAATCACTAAATATTACATATAAATAACGAATTAGAGAAAAATATATATTTGAGTTGAAGAATTTTAATTTAAAACGTGTAACACGTTAACAATACGTAAAGCGTATAACAAAACACATTATTTTACAAATACATTTGTATTAGAGTAAAATTATTAAGATAAAATACAAATATATATGTATGGATGCAAAATTAAGTCATGTGTAATTGTTCAAGCATGAAACAAACAATTAAACTAAATCATAAATACACATTTTTAAAACAATTTTTTATGTTTAATTGTATGCAATCTAAATGAACTGAAATAAACAAAATAATTATTTTTGATTAGAAATATCTTCCCGAGTATAAAAATATAGTTTAATTGATCCGAATAAGAACAACAGTACATAATTTAAATTAGCGATCAATGTTTGGAAAGTGTAACATTGCATGGTATACTTCAATCAGAGTACCTTAAGCACTCAGCTCAGGCGTGACCAGATACATAAAATTTTGATACGCATTCAATGAAGGGTTAAATGATTTTCACCAATAATTAACTATTATATAAACATGAATGTATATTTACCGATACTTTTTTATTTATTGTTTATAATATTTTTTAGTTATCAATTATTAATTACACTGAACTTATGCTATATAATAAAAACCTTTAACCATTTAATTTGTTTATCAAAGTTATTTTAATAATTTATTACTATATAATTAATTTTTTTAATTTAATCTATTTTTTAGATACCAAATATGGTAATTATGAGTGGAGATGATGAAACAGAAGCCCCTGACATGACTTTTCCAGAACCATCATCGAAGGAATTTATATTGCGCACAGTAGCACCGCGGCCATCACCTTCCTGTACTCCTCATTCACAAAGACTTTACGCTCGTTTAGAACGCGAATCTATTTTATTAGCTGGCGCCTTTTCAGAAGATACAGTATTTCTTTAATCGAAGTTCATCCTTTTAGTTATGGATATAACATAATTGGGTTAACAAATAAATATTTTATTTAAAATAAACATTTTTCTTATAAATTAATGCAAAATACAAAAGTAGTTTATATATAGTAGTTTTTATTAAAAAGTAAAGAACAAATTTATTGTACAAATATTATCTGAGAGGATTATATTACACGTTATTTTACATAGAAATATAATACTTAAACTTATGAACTTGGTAGCAAAAAAATGTTCTTCTGTAATTTTGGTTTAACAAATAATTGATTTTTCACTATATCATCAATTTCTTCTAACGCCAACTGAGCATGTAAACGTATCACTTCATCATTGTCATTATCTCGAAGATATTTGAGAGACTTATATATTTCAACGAGATGATTACTTAAACTAGTTAAAATATCTTTACCCAAGCCTTGGAATAATAATGTTATTACCAAAACTGCTGCTCTACGGCATTCTGGTTCTTTTTCAGATTTTATAATACAACCTATACAGTAAATAACCTAATAATTGTAAATTAAATTAATAAGTTCAAACAAAAATTAGATAAATTATATTTTACAAGGCAAAAAAGGGAATATTATAAATAGAAATAATAAAATACAATTTCATGACATTCCATTTCTATATATGATATAATTTATTCTCACCTCTTCCGTAATATGACCTAAGCGAAAACCCAGAACTTTACAAAGTTCTCCAAGGCATGAAAGACTTGAAGCGCGAACTAATGTATCAGAATCTCTGACAGCGCACAGGAATCCATTAATCAAAGGTGTTTTATGCGCTGACGCCATTTCACCTAAAATACATAAAAATAAATTAAACATTCAAAAAATAAATAATAACGAATTATAAAATATTCTTCATTTACCTAAACTCCTTGTAGCTTTTACCAAAATCTCTCCTAGTTTTACTCTATTTTCTGCAGATAATTCATATTGAGAAACTCTTTGAGGCATATTTATAAATTCTTGTATTAATATTTCTATGACATTTTGAGGAAATTTCACAGTCATTGCACAAAGTCCATTTATAGATGCAAGATATATAAATGAATCTTCGTGTTTCAAATTCTCCTGCAATATTAAAATATGTATTATTAATTTATTAACCCTTAACATTCGGCATCTTTTCGAACGTTACCAATTGTTATCTCCTTAAAGGGGACACCCGAGTACAAAGGATTAAATATTGATTTATATTTGACTCTTTCTTTATAAATTTTGTATTTTTTATATAAGATATATTTATGTATAAACGACTGCAAAGAAATTTAACTTATTTTATATCTTACCTGAAAAATACATATTAAAATATCTTTTTTTCCTAATGTCTCACTATCTCCTTTTTCGATCAATCTTGTCATGGATATTAATCCATGTGCTCGTACTGGAAGTAATGGATCGGCCAAATCTTCCAATGCTTTTTCAAAGTCACTTCTGTCTTGCTTTACTGCTAAATCATCATAATATTTTTTCTGAGATTTTCCTTTTGTTTTTACTAAATGTATAATTTCTTCAACCATTTTTTTTGAACATGACGGAATTGATTTTGATGTTTCCTTAAGACTTAAGAACAATATAAATTGTTCAAACGCAGCCCAGTTTGTACATTTTTCACTCTCGCTTAAAATTTCTTTAATTAACATTAAACCTATATAACTAAGATCTCCTTCTTCATCTTCTAAACTTTTACTCTCAGAAGCATTTTGTTTTTGAATTAAAGATTTAACAAAGTTTAACAAAGATTCTGGTTTCTCCAAATTACTTTTTTGTACAACAGACAAATTAGCTAATTGTACCAATAAATTAATTAAAGTCAATTGTTGTGTTATTTGATTCATAATATTACAATTAGTTTCTAAAGTATTACAGCTTTGTTCTAATGATACAGTTGTTAATAAAAATTTAAATAATTCAAAAGAAATGATTTTATCTTGGTTAACTAATTCAAAAAGAGCACTTGCAACTTTATCTCGATCGATTTCTTCACAGCTTTCAACAATTTGAAAATCACTCGAATCTCCCAATTGAAAGTTTAACTTAATTCCATAATTATAACTAAATTTCATATTATAATCTAAAAATAAAGAAAATAATTCCACTCGAATATTTTCTAACGAAAATATTTTTAATGTTAATTGTCTTATTTTGCAACGAAGACTGGAAATGCTGTGTAGGGATTTGTTATAAAGACAAAACATAGGAAGAGCTATAGGTATTAACATTTCTGTTGGAAGTTGCTTAAATTCTGATTCATTTGGATCAAAGCATTTCGATAAAATTTCAATGCTTTTAGTTACTTCCTGTTCAGTCCATAACGTCTTTTTCTTAGTTTCATCTTCAATATGAAAAAAAGGTGCCGCTATTCGTTTAAAAAATTTTTCCATGCAAATATCTGCATTATATTCATATAAAGCTTTTATGCAACATTTTGCAATAGATACATTTTTACGGATTTCGGTAGTGAGTAAATCAATTATCTGCAAATAACAAGAATTTTTATTATAAATATTACTTAATTGATTTTTATATTAATAAATACTTAGTTTCATTGTTGTTTTACTTTTTTTCACTTATATTAAGGTTTATACTGACCAATGACCAAACGTTAATAAAATATTCTATGAGACTAAGAAAGTACGCAAAGCTAACATAAAGTTAACTAGTTTTTAAGTGTACTCAACCACACAAAGATGTTAAAAAAAAATACATTGGTGTGACTAAATAGCTTCTACATAAAATACAACTGGAGGAGATTAGACCCAGATTTAATCAAATAAATAATGTAATCTTCAATTACAGGTCACCCTCAAATACTCCGAGTAGTTCAAAAAGTTCTGGAATCAGTTATTGATAATGAAAATATTCTTTGTCAATTTTCATGCTAAATTTAAAAGTAGCAACATAGAGACGTCCATGAAATATAACGAAGTTTTTAAAGTGACAGAGAATAATCATTATAAATATGAATAAAAAGGAAACTATGACAAACGTAAGCAACTTCTACCTCGTCTGCAGACATCATCCACAGACTGATCACGATGATTTTCAATTCTGTTATTCTCTATCTTTTGTGCAAGAAAGTTTTACACTAATAAAATTCAGTTTTAAAAAGTGAAAAGTAACGTGGATCTGAGTATCGCTTGCACCTACAGAAGAACAACTGTATTGTGACACAGGAGTAAAGGAAGAATCAGAAAGAAATAATAAACGTGCAGCAAGTTTGCGAAAACGTACTCGCCCACGTGGAGATAATCTAACAACAGAAGTTGAACAGCTAAACTTCTTCTAAATATGAGTTACGAAATCAAGTAAAATTATTGAGATATCGATTATTAGATAACAATCGACAAGTTACAAATCCATGCCAAATGATACATGGTTACTCCATATTGTATTACTTTCAATTGCATTTGTCAATTGCATTAAAAAACCATTCTGAGACTTATACAGTATTCCGAAATTATCATATACATAATGGTTGACGATCCCTAAGAGTAGGAGTGTGTTGCAAAATTGAAGTATGAAAAAAAAGAAGGCAAGATAGCTCTCACAGGTCTATAGAGGAGTTTAAATTATGAAATCCAAGTTTCCAGAACAATCTCTTTGATGCTACAGGTAAAGAAATTTACCACCCTGAAATAATTCAAGAACGGCTTATGGAATGACCATGTGTTTGATTGGTTGGCGTTGATTTATGGTTTGATCCATTAGAATATCTACGTTTGATAAATTTTATATCTATTCTGTATAATATATATATCTATTTTGATAAATTCATTAGGATAGCTATGATAGATAAACAGTTAATTAACATATACTTTTATTTATTTTCAACCAATAAAAATATGTTTAAATACTAAATAAATAAATTATTATACTGAATAATGTTCTATTAATTAGATTTGTTAAATTGTTTATTATTAATTAAGCTTATACCTGATTGCAAATAGAATTGTAATACTTTTCAGTATTATTTCCTTGAGGAACAGCTAATAACTTTGCTGCTACTTCCACTCTATTCCAGTGGTTTGTAAGATTTATAGATTCTTCTTCATTACACATTGTAGAAACAAGATATAAAACACCATTTGGTTTAATTATATAATCAACTAAATATTTTTGAGCAAATACTCGCATAAATTTGGGGTATTTAGATGTTCCACAAATAACCATGAATTCTTTCATAATCAATGTTGCTGGAAGTTTTTCCATTATTTGCTGAAGTTTTATTTTAAATTCTTTTTGTGAGCTTTGTAATTTAGAATACAGTTCTGTATCCATGTTCTCGACATTGTCATTTTTTGTTAAATTTTGTTCTGTATTCGATGGAATAATAACGCTATATGCAATAAACATTGAAGAATTTAAAATTGGTCCAATATGTGGCATTGCACAAGTCTTTAATAAAAAGTCGTCAAAACAGCCAATGAAGAATTCTGTTACATAGATCAATTTTTCATATTTCTATAGAACAAAAATAAATGGTGATTAATTTAGACAGTAGTTTTTAATATATATAATTAAATTTAGATTGTGTAAAACTATTAGAATTTGTATCTTATTAAATTTTACATTATAAATTGAAATAATAATCATACTTGGAGTGATAGATGGCAGAATTAAAAAATAATTACAAACAATTAATTTAATAATAATTTAAAATTATACCTTTAATGTGCTTATTTCTTTACAGTTTAATGACTTCTGGTACAGATCACAATTTGGCTTTATGCCTAATAAAATAATTATTTCCATTGAAGTTTTGAGTGTTTGAATGTCTTTCACAGTAAAAGTGTCATTATTTAAATTTTTCAATGATTTAATAATAAATATTGTAAAAAGTACGTATTTCCATCTTCTGCAAGAAAAATAAAGATTAACATGAACATTATTATAAAAGTACATTTAACATTAATTTAAATTTCCATACATATTATTTTTATCATAACATAAATTACTCCAAAGATTTTCAATTGATTCTTTATCTGCTACAGATAAAAGAGAAATAGCCTTATTGACAGTTTCTTCAATAATTTTATCATTGTTATCTCCTGTAAAAAATAAATAAAATTTTATTTGCATATTAATTTAAAAATAGTATATTTTGTTAAATTTAGAAATATTTATTTCAGTTAATATATTTAATCAATTATAACATAAAAACTTTAAATTTTATGTTAGGGTACTAAACTAATTAATAAATTATTTAAAAAAATTTTATATATGTATAATATGTATAAAATAATAATAAATATTAATCCAGTATGTAATTATAGTTAACAATTTAGTTACACGTATCTTAAGATATCTATTATCAGGAACAAAGAAAACTTTTAAAAACAGATAACGTTAATAACAATCAATTTTCATCATTGCTTTTCTCAGTATATAGTGTGTTCTAAAACAAAAGCTGTATATTATAGTTAAAGGGATAAAATTAAATGATCATGTAATTATCAGCGTGACATCTTATATATTAAATACATATAAAAGCAGAGGTAAAAAAAAATAATTAGTAAGTATAATAAACAATTAAAATCCTATGAGTTGATTATTTTTATTCTTATTATTTAAGAAATTAATTTATATCTCTCAGAGATTATTTTATTTTTAAACATACTTTTCAATGATGTATAAAATACATTATTTAATCATATTATACATAATTTAATTAAAAAAAAATTTTTTAATTTTTATTTTAATTTTAATGTATATTTTTTTATTTTAACATGTTAATGAAAAATAAATATTACTAGTTAGTAATATATAGATTAGTTCCTTAAATAAAATATTTCTTTTATTTTTTTTTCTTTTTTAATGAATATAAATTTTTTCTTCAGTTGTATCATAAATATTATATTATATAATACACGTTATTTTATATATATTATTGTACATATGATGATTATAATCAAATTATAATATCATATTCAAATATTTATTTGTGTTGTTTATTATTTAAAAATAATTGTATTAATATTATTTCATCCCATTAATATTATTACAAGAAATATGCAGTGTTTCATTTTTTTCTTAAATAAAATTATAAATTTTAATACATTTACAAATTATAAGATATAAACTGGTTTATTTTATTGTGCAATTAAGATAATTAATTGTAAAATAATTTGTATCATATAAATTATAATATAAATTAAACAAAAATGTATTATCAATATAAATATAATAATTATATTTAAATATTATTAATTATAAGATCAGCTATCTTTTACAATGAAAAATGTACAATACAAATATTTATTTTAAAGGAAGTGCCAATTCAGAACTTAAAAACAAACTAAGAACACTGTAAAAACATGAAAAACACGATGCCAAGTTATCAGGTATGTTTTTTAGATTTTTTAGTTGATTTTTTTATTCTAAAACTAAAGGATTTTAATCAATTTATCATTTTTAACTAACGTTTCATGATGTATACGAATTTACAGCTATGTTACTTATTTTTATTTAAAATTATTAGATTTGATTTAAACATGTTTGGCAATATGCCATTGTTTTTTGTGTTGCGAGCAAATTTTTTGTATCGCAATAGATATTTCTTATTTTAAATATTGTTTTAACCTAAAAAAACATCATCTTTCACAAAATATTTCTTAGAATATAAACAATGCTTGTTATTATTATTATCAACAATTAAATTATTAAATTAAAAAATTAAACAATGCAATATTACTATACCTTTTTTAAATGAATTTAAAACTGTCAATACAGTATCATATCCCATATTTTATTTAATATATTTAGTTTTATTATTTCTAAATTATATAAAATGCTTGTTTGTTGAAATGTTCTTTCACACTTGCACCATAAACATATATTTGTTCGTTTATAATTTTTCCCGTAATTTACATCATAACACTGCCTCTACCATTCTCGAATACAACTGAATACAACATCAACCACGGCTATACATACAAATCTGAAGTAGTGTTCAGACTCTGACACTCATAACAACACTAACTTTTTTTTTAGATTTAATTACTTTGTAAACGTTAGATATCGCTGCAATCTAAATATGCTGTTAATAGCGAAGAGTTCAAACAGATCAATTGGTTGAAATGTTTCAAATCTTATCCCTTAACAAATTAATAATTTATATTTATTACGTAAATAACCTTGAAAATAAATATTGTGTGCTTTTCGAATGTATTAAATGGTATGTTATTATAAAATTAAAGTAAATAAATATAAATATCTTAAATTTTCAAAGAAATTATAATTAATATAAAATAATAATTTAAATGAAACCATTTGTTTTACTTATGAGAGAATAAAATTCATTTAGTCAAAAATATAAAATATGTATAACAGTAATATTTTCGATAAAAATTGTAATATAACATACAAGTTTTGTGTGATTAACATGCAATACGTATGATACTGATGCAATATGTGCTCAAGTATCCTTAAGTCTCAGTGAGTGGCAGCACTGCTATCAAAAGACTTTAGTGCTTAAAACCTGTTTAAACGAATTTCGTCGATACTATGGGAATGTCAATGAGTTATTCTGAGATTATAACCACTATAATTATAAACGTTCTACTTTTCACCATTTCCAAATGTATTATATACATATAATGCACTCAACATGAATGAACTGCTTCCCCCTTAAAGTAATATTAAATGCTTTTCATACGTTTAAATTAATGCAGTACTTCATGGTCATGTATCATGGATGCTTTTACGAAGTTATTGTCTTATATTATCATAAACTGACCACACCAAAATTCTGTGAAAATTTATTCAGATCACAAATCAACACTTTTAATCAAATATACGGACGTGTTTAGTAAACTTATCGTGTGCTCATACAGAGACTGTAGTTTTTAAAATACATCCTCATATTTAATAAATAGTTTAGTTTTTTAAATTTAATAAGTTTTCCCATACTTATAGATTTCCGCTTTGGTCAGGTAATCCAAATATAATGTATGATATGATTTTTATTTAAAAAGACACTAACTCCGTTACTACGTCTGTGATATCTCACCTTAAATACAGAACTATCTGTCTCATCTTGCGATTCACCCGTGGTTAAGCGAATGTCCTAAATATTTGCAGTATTATGATTTATATAAAATTGTTAAATATAAATATGTTTCAAACATAAACACAAGTTCTTCTTATTACTTCAGCATATAAAAAATTATAAACAAAAATTTATTCATTTTATTTTTTTCAACAAACATAAAATTGTACTAATCTTAATTTTCTTTGGCAAGAAGAATAAATCTTGCTAATAAATATTCTTTAATTACTTTATTTTTATTTTTCCCAATAATTTTATAATTGGAAAATAGTCTTCCGAAAATAAGTAGTACTGACGGTAGCATGTGTTCTCTGTTCTTCGCACATTTGAAATTAGTTAGAGAGACAAAGAAAAAATTACTCGTAAAACTAATTCGTGAATTATTTTCAAAACGCCAAAAGATTTCTCAGAGATATTTTAATAAGTTTGGCGTTTTAATTTCAGATAATTAAAACGTCTGAAAAATGAAAGATCGCTCAATTTTACAAGACAACCTAAAGCATAAAAATGAAGTTGTTTATCTTACTATATATGTATCCTTTTTTACTTTTTTTCTATATTTTATCGAATCATTTTAAATATTATATTCAACGAATCTCAATAAAATATTGTATATTTTTATTTTAATAAGCATCTTTGTTCAAATGTATTCGCAGATGTACAAAATAGTTAAAAATAATAAAATAATAAATGTATTTCAACTTTTATTCTCAACCACCAAAAGTATTAAACGTTTGGCAGGTTCATATCGTTAGAAAGAGATAGTGAATGTGAAGTTTATATAGTATTGTCTTTTATTAACAATGTACTTCGTCCAAAATAATCAGTGTATGACTCCTGCATACTGCTTATTTCTATCCTTGCTTTAATATTGACATCCCTGTATGAATATGTAGAGGGGATTGTCGTCTGCTACGATTTCTGCTATTTTCGTCTCGCACGTATCGTCGCGATGTTTGATAAATTAGCTTAATTCCTCACCCAATAAATATCCAAGTATAAGCAATACAGATGTAATAAATATATACGAGCCGTTCGATATTTCGCACATCAATCAAACATATCGTTACGAATGATGACCTTCTTCGTCACATAGTGTTTTCTTTGAATAACAACCGTTCATTCGCGTTGTCTTGCGAAGTGACGTATACCCGGATCACGAACCGGGCAGACGACAGCAGTAATAAGAAGTTTGAAAGAGCAAAGTGCCGATAGAAAGATACATAGACGCAACAATAAAAGTAGTTGGTGCAGTGGTTAATTAAACAAAAAAATCTTATTTAACAGACAAAATTACTATTAAGGTATAAACAGGAATCGAACAGTGATTGACGCAAGTGTACAGAACCTAGTGAACATAATGTTGGAAGTTAAGTTCCAGGCGATGCGGATGTGCGGGGAGTACGAGAGCACCATAAGTGTCCATGATTGCAGGACTAAGCACACGTCGTGATCTTATTTGTTGTTTAGGTTAGGATACAGTGATAACAAGAGGAGATCGCGGCACCGGCATGGCAGCAGCCCTAAAAAAGAACCAGTCGCGGCGTCGCCTAGCCGCACTCACTTTCCTATCAAATATTTCACTGGATGGTACACACCGTGATACCAAACTGGGCCGGCTCTCCAGGAAGCACCAGCGTCAAAATCGATTGAACAGCGTCGAGACCAGAGATCGTGTAGATGTGGCTACAACAGAATCTTCACCTGCGACCAAAGCTGAAGGCTCGATTAAGACTCAGTCACTTGGTTCGTTATCTGAGTTAATCACAGCAGACTCAGAGGAGTCAGTTGGACACAAGATTAATGCTTTGACATGCGGAGACCAAGACAGAAGTTGTCCTCAACAGTCACCCAGTGCTCATGGCTCTTTCAGGGAAAGGTATTATTTTAAATAAGTCTTACAATATTTTATCGAAGATTTTTAAAACAAAATTTATAGTATATTTTTGAGCGAAGTGATAAGAATAAGTGAAAATGTTTCATGGGTAAACAATGTAATCGTTATTTGCATAGGAATAAATAGAATATGATAATATGCTGTAATTTATGGTAATATTAATGTTACAAAAATGCAGTTTGTAAACATAAAAGTACACAGCAATTAAAATGTAACTTTTTTTAAAAATCTTGGTGCAGTTTATTTTTATTATACAAATTCTGCATAGAGGTGATTAAAAGGAAAGGAATATTTTGTACTAAAAGAAGAAAGTATTTCAATACAATAGATTATGTGCCAATATTTTTTTAAAAAGGTATATAGGTACCAATTAAATCTTAAAAAGACGTAATAAGATCAATTATGAAATTATATATAAAGTTGAAAAAAGGAAAGAAAAAACTTGATAATAAATTGTAAGAAAATATTTATCCACTTATTTATTGTTTATTAATAAAGATATTTTATCTTCAACAAACTATCTAACAGACAAATGCTATTAAAGTAAATAAAGAATCAAACTTTTATGTAGAATAATATTTCAATATAACAAGAAAATACCTGTCCAAGTCAATTGTTTATTTTGAGAAATAGTTGAATTTTATTAACATATTAAGTAATTATTTTTTATTTGCATTAAGTCAAATCAAATACTAGTGAAATGATTTTTCAAAATATCAATATAATATAAATTTTAGACTAAAGAATTATATTATCATTTTAAGAAGAAAACTCCAATAATATAAATTATATAGATTATAACTTATGCAAAGTAAATATATGACATTACTATATTATGGTATTTTATATATTTTAATTGTACAAAAATACTTTTTATTTTGTAAAATATTCATGTAATCTGCATTTTAAAGTTAATGCATTTATTCTACTATATAATACCTTATAAGATTTTGAATGTTACACCTTTTTTTCTAATGTAAACATGCATGTTAAATTCATGTTTTGTTACAAAACACAATCATAAAGCTAATGTTAAACCTATGAAATCAGAATATATTTGTAATCATTTTCATGAAACTTGTTTTCTATTTTTATTGATCATGCATAATATAAACAAACGATCAATTTGTATAAATTAAAGTAGATAACATTAACTAAGTCTAAATATAATCTTGCTTGAATTAGTTTTAATTTTGTTAATAAAATTTACATTCGTTTGCACAATTTGAAAAGTTAAGACATTCCTTGCTGCGTGGAGTGTATGCGCCCCATGCCAAACTTTTCGATTGGACCATGTCAGTCACTGGCGTCTGACGTGACATATGATTTCAACGAAATGCTTATATCGCGGACCAAATGGAAAGATAAGGAAAAT
>JABFOX010000638.1:0-15656 GCA_022817665.1 Axea sp. ZL-2020
AATCGCGAGCGAGCCTTATCCATTCGGCCGATCTTTTATTCGATTTTTAAAGGGTTTATGGAGAATTCAAAGGCTTATCCAAAGAAATGCTGCAAATTACAACGTTCTTTTGTAATGGAAATTTTGTACTTGTGATGGAAAAAGATTTACTTACCAAAACCGAGAAGAATTAGGGAAAAGTTGACATGATATTCAATAGACATTTTCAGTCGTCTGTTTTCACACAAAACTTTTCAATTTTTATAACTTCTGATGAAACTCTAATGTCAGTTGCGTTGAAAATATTTTTGAGCGACGTTCAGCTTAATCATCGATCTGTTAAGACATTAATTTATAAATGTCGGTTTGATGCATAAATTGAGTTTTTCCCAAGTGCATAAGAATGGTACATTTGAAAATATATTTTTGCGTGCTTTTATTTATTAATTATAATCTTGTTTTTCGAATCTTTAAAATACGTTTATAGTATACCTAGAATGAAGCAAAATTTATAAAATTATGTAATTTATGGTAATATTAATTTAATTTTATTTTTTCTACATGGTTTCCTGTCCGAGAATAAATAGTTGAAAATATTTTTTTATTTTTTCATAATTATTTGAGGTTATTTGATCAGAATATTATGTTAACATTTGAATTAATTTAAATATTCTATTTACTCTTATTATAAATTCATATTTCACATTTAAATAAATCACAATTTATGTTTTATTCCAAATACATATAGTCTTGCAACATTAAACTCTTTTTAATTTAAGTCCTTTCATAGTAGAACATATAATTAAATTAAATTAAGTCGACATCTTGATATGAAAATTACATTTTAATTAAATAGGACTTATGACACCAAACAGATGTCAGCATATTATTCATCCCAACCCATTATTACAGCACGTAAACGTCCCATCTAAATTTCAGTCGAGTGACGTATTTAGCCGATTTTTCAACGAAATTTTCCCTTTAGTTTATTTAACACCAATATTTCTCATTATTCAGATTCAAACTATTCACTATTATGATTAATAACCCACCCTCGTATGAATAAATCTGTAAACCTAAAGCCGAGTCTTCTCAAGCTCGTCATCACCATAACAAATACGCTGTGGCGAATTCCTGAAAGACCTTTTCAAATTTCATTACCACTCCCACCCTCCCGAATTTGAAAATTTGAATTCGAAAAATTGATTTTTCACACCAACTACTCGAAATCCGTAAGCGCTTCACGTTTCCATAAAGTAACATAATCCACGCTATCTCCCCATCGATGGAAAGCTCCATTGAAATTCAAATGCCCCATAATCGCGCAACAGCGAGTCTTTATTTCACGCTCCCCGTTCATTTGTATTTGTCCCTCGTTGTTATATTAGCTACTGTTCGATCGAAATCAAGGGGAAAGTTTTTTTATTCGAAATCTCGAGCAACCAGACACCATTGTGACGGGTAAACCTTGGAACAAGTGGTATTGTGTGTTTTTCGGTGGGGCTCCTATGTCCTCGCTAGTTTTACAGGTGCACAGGTGAATGTCGATATCAGCCCCCTAAAAAGCCAACGAGGGAGAGCTGAAATATTCTGTACACTGAAATTTTGTCGTTCCATTTTCAAGACGATTCGGATAATCCATTTTAATGATTTGTTCTCAATGGCTTTTTTTTCAAAAGAGGTAAAAGTAAAAGAAATAACTCATCTGTTCTACATATTTTTGATATTTTCGTATATAGTTTTAATATACTTGATTGAAATTGTTGTTGTTAAAACACCCCTACCATCATTTTATCTTCTCATATCTATTTAATTTGTTGTTGAATGTTACATGAAATTTATTATAGAATATAATGTGAAGTACGTTTAATTATCGATTATTACTAATACCTTGTTTGAATGAAAACCGAAAACCGACATAGATTTTAACCGAATCAGATATCTGATTTGCTTCTTGCTAAGTAATCTTGTTAAGACTTTTATTAATTCATCCAACATCGAATTTGACATAATTACAATTTTAATATAACGTCAGAGCTTCTATAAAAACGATAAGTATTAAATTAGAGATCAACACCAAACATTAACGTAATATCAAATATCAAAGAAGTTTGTTTCAGATCTGTATTTAATACTTTTTTATTAAGATACTACATACCTCAATAAAAGTCATAAATCATACTTGTTTTAGTGTGAGTCAACGTTACATAAAATTTCTATAACTAACTTCATTAAGACGATCTATGGTCCAATAGTAAAGATATTCAACTATTATAAATTGTAAATTGATAGTTAAATTTACAAGTAGAATAATTTGTGTTTTACAAAATATATCGTATAGAATTATCGAGCATAACATTCGATATAAAAGATTCCATATTTCCATATGGAATTTTACAAATATTTTATAGAGTGTATGTATGTCGAATGAAAATTATATGTTTTACATTGGAATAATGGCAATGTAACTATGCGAAACATTTATTACTAAATTGTTTTATTAATATAATAAATTCATTTATTTATATGCAATATTACCTCTAGAACAGTTATTACAATACATTAATTTTGCCACAGTTTATTGTAAAATGTACTATATTTTTGATGAGTTTTTTACATTTAGAATTTTGTTGTTTACAAAAATAAATATCTCTTCTACAAAATATTAAAAGTTTTCTCTTTTTGTAAAACGATATTATAATGCGTTAAAGAATTTTTTAAATTAAAATTAGCTGTACATAATTAATATTAAAATTATTCTACAATTCGTAATAATCAACCTGATGAAAAAAAAAACATAAAATTAAATTATTCAATGTTTGTTTTATTTACATTTATTCTACTTGTGTTTAAAGAATGCTAATATAATCAAATTAAAAATGAAAAAAACGTAGCAATTTATATTAATTAACATTAGATGAGTTTCAATTTATATTAATTAACACTTGATAAGCCTTCATATGTAATGTAATATCACTGTACAAATTAAGTAACAATTCCATTTGTTAGTATTTATAAGCTTCCCAATGTTTTCTAAGCACTTTATATTTTCAGTGGAAATTGGCGTATAGAAAAAAAGGGAAAAAAGTTCGGTACAGAAGGGTATAACGTGAATTTGCACGTTATTTTTCTATAGAGTAGTCGTGTATGTAACGTTTTCTGGTTCATTTTGTACATATACCCACGGCATCACGCTGTTCCAGAATCGAGCGACGCAAGCGTCGCAGTGACGGCTCGCGAAGGAGCTGTCCATTTGGTGCGCTGCGCGCGTTGCTAGACTGAACACTCCAATGAATATACCGCGTACTGACAAATAGTAGTGACATTGCTGTTACTGTGAACAGGTTTATCATCAGCACTGTGCAAAATTCTGGCGTCGATTGGACAGTTATTAAAAAGAATACGTCTGACTAAAAAGGTAGCTTACATTTGACTATCATTATAAATGAACACCAGGACCAAGCGCGTACCAGGCGCGCCTTTAAAACCCTCTTTAGGTCACTCGCACCGGTGATTCATAACGCTGGGAAATCATCGAGTGCTGATTTGTGAATTGTTTTGCACATTAGTGAATTAATGGTGTCGAAAATTGTCCGAACGTATACGATAATTATTCTCGCGAGCTTTTTTACGCGTTTATCTTGATTCAGGAATACCCTATAAAAATATAGACGAGTCGTATTGTATGTCCCAGTGGTGAGTTTAATGGAAACCTAATTTTTTGTTGTAAAATATGCTGGTGCTTCAAAAAGGGTATCTGAAAGTTAACGCACACAGATTGCACTATTATTCTGAATTTTTTAAACGCAGAATTTTTTTGTCAACTATGCAACGAATTAAAAGCATATTATTTTGAGTAATTGCGTTATAATTATTCATTGCTGGCATAAAATGTGGTACTGGCAACGAAATATGTAGTAAATATTTATTGTGCGTATATTTACACTGTTTTGTTTATGCTGTATGTTTATTTAAAGTTACATTTACTCGGAACATATATGCTACTATTTTAATATTAATGAATGTTTTGAATAATTGTACTGAGTTATTTGAAATAGCAATTTTATCAAGTCGTTATACCAGGAAAATTGAAAAGTTGTTTCAGATGTATCACTTATAAAAAATCATTTATTTTATTTTTTTTATCTTTAATTAAAAATTATTTATAAAAAAAAAAAAAAAACAATATAATACAAACTTGGTTTAAACTGTATTGTGCTTATTAAGCATTCACAATTAATATTTGAAATATAAATAGTAAAATGTATATAACAAAAAATTCGACTTTTGCATTTCTAAATAATGTAAAATTAAGAAAAAATAAATTGTATTTTGAAATAAACCAATATCACGAAACATTGCGAATTTACATATAAAAAAATGTTTGCAGTGTTATATGCGCCAATTATTTTAGCAACAAAGTAAAACTGTTTAAAATGTACTCTCCATTAAAACATTTACTTTTGAGTTTTTAGAATTTATAACATTTTCAATATTTATTGTTTTACCTCTGTACATTTTTACTTGGAAAAAGTTAATATTTCACTGTTTTGCAATAAGGCGTCATTTATTTTAAAGTGCAAAATTCATTCAAATCTTGAAGCATTTACTTGTACAAAGTCAATGCATTTCTCATTTCAAAGCTTCACAACATTTTTTCTTAATTAAATTTTATGCTTATTTTTGTAAATAAATTAAAAGAAAGGTTGAAATCAATAACTTAATTAAAATACAAATAATGTAATGATAAATGTATGAACACTGAGACAACTGCACATTTATTAAATGGTTCGGGTTATGTAGTTTGGTGGAATGAACACTAATCATCCAATAAAAATCATATTTGACAATAGTTTTTGAGATAAAAGTATATTTACATCGGAAATTGTACATAAAACCTGCATTCAGTTGCCCATTCTTCCTTATTCTTAACGTATTTCTTTGGGTGTGTGCTTTCAAAACATCAAAATTAACTGCTTTAAATTACTTTTGCGATAAATTTAAAGTGTTTATTCCGTTATTTTTTATTTTTTTTTTTTTTGTATAAAATTTATAGTTCAAATGATAAAATTAACCCGATTTAAGATTTCTGATAAAGTAAAAAAATTATAATTTGGAATTATATAAAATTGAGAAAAACTAAATATTTTAAGAACACTGATGAACATATGTTAATTTAGACAGTGTGCGTGTTATTAAAAATTGTTAACGTCCCTACTTTCTGTATATTATGTTATTGCTAATCAAGAATTATTTACCGAAGACTGTTTGAGATGGTTTAAATATATATCGCATATAAATGAGCTTTTCATGCATAATTTATATAAGCAATTATAAGACTGAACTTGTTATAATGATATAAAATGTAACCAATAATAATTATTTCCATATTTATGTAATTAATTATGTAAATGTGCAGTAAAATAAATTTATAATCTTTAATTAAACATTAGAATCAAACTAAAATATATACTGTACATAACTTCAAAGGAAGAGCATTTGTTATATCAACAAGTGACATATAGATTATATTGCATGCAATGATACATTTTACATTGTAGTACAGTTTTTTAGTTTTGGCACCCTTTTTTCAAATAAGTATATAATTTGAAGTTAAGCTTTGATGATAATAATACACAGCCACTTATTAATAGATTGTAAAAATATGGTGTTAATGTACTAGATTTGCACTGAATTGTGTGTACTGTATTTTAATATCGGAATTTTTATTGTGCAATCAAACAAAAATTATTATAAAACTTTCTGTTTGGCAGTGTCAAGATATAATTTATTGAGTTTTAAATCATTTATTTAATACAAGTAATTATAACAATACACACGCATTGTATTATTATAAATAGAATACATAGATGCATATAAAATAATTAAAAGTTATATATTGATATAATTCTGCTCTAGGGACAATTATTGCATTAATTATACCACTTCTGAGAATAGTAAAAATTAATAACAATCATTATTCTCAGAATTCTATAACAAAAAGCTTAAAGTATATTATCGGTGTTTCTGTTAAAAAAAATAACGTAATAAGAATGTTGTAGGTGTTTTCACACGATATTACTATTTATTATAAATGCATATATACGCTCAAAAAGAAGTGCATAATTGATTTTATTTCCAATTATATTTTGTATTCAAAATTATTATTTTTAATGACGTTTTGTTATTACGATGTTATGTTTAAAAGAATTAAAATTGTATATTGCCATTTTGATGGAATAAATAATCTTCTTCTACCATTGGTTCAGCAAAAATGAATCATTTTTAAATGTGAAAATATAAATGTTGGATATTAAAATATTACCTGAGCACGGTGGATCTGTTACTATGATATGCTAAATTTTATGATGACTTAACAATGATTGTTTTTTGATGTGTATCAACATTACTGCATTATTTATACTGAAATTTTTACTGACTTTTAGAAATAATATTTTTTGTGAAAAAATTTAAATGTTGCATTAATTATTAAAAGTAATATGTATACAAACATATTACATAATATAATATAATACAATATAACAGTTTTCTTAAAAATTTGCTTTTAATATCGTTTCCAGAGTCTATTTAAATAAAATATAACATATTTTTTAACATAATTAACTACTAAATAAAACTGAAATGTCTAAATTTATACATTTGAAATATTTTATGTATAATTTATTATACCACACAACGTGTTCATTACCACCGTGTTTTTTTATAAATATTAACATTTTCAAACAATTTTAACATTATCATGTTATATTGTGTATAACTGTTTAATTATCTGATTAAAAAAAAACATTATAGTTACGAATCATTGTCACATTACATTTGCTGATTTGTTTTTATTCCTATATGGTTTCGTATAGTCATTATAAATTTTATTACAGTTGTTAAATAAAACGCTATAAATTTAATGAAAAATAAATAGATGCATAATGAAATATTTAAACACGAGTATTTTAATTTAGCTTCAATTCATTACAGAAAACAATAACCAATTTCATTTTTACATACGTGAAAACAACGCGTAAATTCTGTTTTCAAAATGATAAAATGAACTTTGTTATACCATGATAACAACATTTATATACTTCTCATAAAGAGGGTTACATCTCAGCTAAGTGAAAAGATCAAATTTGAATAATTAAGCTTTGAAATTGGTATTTAAAAAAGAAGCTTCTAAAATTTGTACATTATAACCGCTTCAGTGTTATATTTAATCTTTTGAATTATTTTTTTCCCAAGATAGAAGAAATGAGCAAATAATTAATTATCAAGAGACACAGGGGTCCAAAAGAGACAGAATAGATTAATAAGGTTCATTAAAAGTACAAACGGACAGATCTAAAATCTAACGATAAAATTCAGCTGACAAAAAGCTGATCAGTGTACTGACTTGTTAGATATCAAGTAATTTAAATTAACAAAGAAATCAATATTAAAGTCGCACTGCATAATAAATCACGCAAGTCAATTGAAAAGTTCATAATATAGTCATTAATATAGTAAAAGGTGCGATTTAATTTAAATTATTAACTAATAATAACTTTTATTTTATGCTTATACGAAATTTTTATTATTAAATTTGAATAATGAAGATTGAACTAATATAATGAATAATCGATTCTTTTGTATGAAATGAAAAAAATAAAATATATTTAAAAAGTCAGATATTTTGAAAGTAATATTGTATAATAAAAATATTACAATTATACTAGGAAATTGAGAAAATAAATTGTCAAAAAATGAATTGGGCTTTAATAAAATTTACACGTGTAAAAATATAAACATACAACAATTTGATTTTGCAATATATTATTTTTTTTACACTGTAGCCTTTCTTATTGACTTATCTGGCTTTTCTTATTTCTAGCCAAATTCGTATTCTTTTAACTCAAAATAATGAAACTTTAATGTTTCAAATGACTAAACATAATGAAAGTCGTATGATTATTTCAAGTTAAAAAAAATATTTCGTTTAAATGTAGCATACACGCCTTAAATTTGTCATAACTCATGTACAAAAAACGTATTCTATAATTATACTAAAAATGAAATAAATTCAACGTTCCCGTACAAAGCATGTTGTACAGTATTAAAAAAAGTTTGCTTGATTTGAAAGTTTTATCGGTATTAGTGTCTCTTTAAATCAGCATCATACGTAAAATACAATACTTTTGTCTCTTATTCTAGAAGAACAATTCAATTTTAACAATTTTGCAGAATGTGGCGAATTCTCACTGTATCGATTTTAATCTTACACATATTACTGCATTATAGAAAACATAGTATATTGAAAGCATTATTTTTTGCTGCTCTAATAAAATCTGTGACTACGAAAAATTATAATCAAATTATTATATGAGTTGATTAATGATATTAATTATAACTAACAGCGTACAATTTTGCAGTGCATCATAACCATAAATATTTACGACAGGTCTTTTGTAATGTTGAAATAATTTGAAAATTAAATTGAACGAATTCATGAATAATATAAATTACGCGATATAACACAAAATATAATTAAATTCTCTCCTGACAAAATAAACAAATATCTTTTTATTAAAAATATTAATTATTTTACACGATAAAATACCCATTAAAAATGTATTATGTCACGACTACCTTCATTTAACAGTTCCTTGCTTTTTTGAATTTGTAAAAATTACCTAACAAGGCACTGGACAAAATTCGTCCACAAATTCAATGAAGGAAATTTAACAAACAATTTGTAACTTATTGTGAAATATATTAGTAATATTGGATTGTGATTATTTAAGTGAATGTTTTTGAAGTGGATTGAGATACCATTAGCTGATTGATAGTAGTGACTAGTAATTTTATGAAACTGGTGATGTAAATTACAATACAACACAAAACACTTCATATAATGAGCATTTATACATAAATGAGTATTTATTTTTACGAACAAAACGAGAAAGGAAAAAAAAATTATTTAAAGCTATATTAAAAATTGGTAGCATGACGATATTTCTTCAACACCTAAATTTGAATCATTATGTAAGATATCGTAAAGATACATACAAACAAATTAAAGTTTATTTAAATGGTTATTCGCGACTTGTGAGATTGTAAATGAAAGTGCACATTTTGGTTTTCACTTCTGCACATACGTTGTCTGATCTTTTGTTACAACATAATTATTCATATTTTTTTGTACAGTAACATCGCACTATCACTTTGCATGCGACTGTCAACAAACTTATATGCGTTAGAAATATGTTTTAAATCAGCCATTTGAATCAGTTTTGATTTGATTATCAACGACATGCTATTAAACTGTATTCTGTTATATGATAACATTTTATAATAATTGATCGATAAAACATTTATATAATTAAACATTATTAGTAATATTACATGAATTACTGCATTTATATGAAAATAAATAGTTTTAGTTAGTTAATTAAACAATTTTATGATGATTATAATTTTTACACTGTTCTTTTAAATCACTTTTCATGTGAATTAACTAACCATAACATTATATTATTATAAATTATTGGAAATTAAATGCTTTTATTCTATTGTATTAACTAGTTGAATTTTCAATTTATTTGCAAATTACATTTGATAATACACAATTAAACATCATCCAAAGATGTATAACGGTTTGATGTAATAATTATTTGAATTAAAAAATTGCATAATGAATATCTATTGACAATTATGCTCACCCCCAGTTACAATCTATGTTTCAATAAAATATTTTTTTATTATAATATACTAAATAAGATAAAATATAAAACAAGACACGCCGGAATTTTTCCTGGATAAATACATGTACGTCTAAAAGCACTTAACGAAGACAAAAATTCTATTCCCTTGTCTCTGAAAGTTGTATTCAAATACAGATGACTGTGGTACCTCGTCTCATTTAACAGCTTTGCTTCATGCTGTGTTCACTCTAAGTACATACGATGCACTTACAACTGCGTTTAATAAAAGGACAGAAAATTAAAGGGTTTGTTGCTCATTATAGTGGTCTACATTATCACTAAACTTTTTGAATCATCATTTTCTCTACATACATTTATTTTATGTTTACATAAACATATAATAATGCAAATATAATATATACCAACTTATGCAATAGTTTAAATATTTCATACCTATGACTTTTATAATTCCTGTCTAACTTATGTTGTTTAAATAAATGAAAAGATATATAAAAATCTTATGTTAAATAATTCATTAAAAATAATAATTTAAAAAATAATTAACAATATTAAAAAAATTATATTAAATAATGTCTACATTTAAGAGATTAATTCTTCTGAAATTAACTTAATTTAAATAGGAAAAATAGTTTTTGAAACAATAAAGATTAGAACTGTAATAGTTAACCTGGCAAATGAAATTTTATATTCATTTGAATGAAATTTAAATTAATCGATGATAATTTTGTGGAGACAGTTCACTAAAGAAGTCCTGAACTTTCCACAAACGTTTCTGCACAACTCTATTATCATATATATGTTCTAATTATATTAAGAAACTCATTCATTTAACGAAATTTTGTAGCTAAGAGAGAAAGTTAAATGGAAATTATATTAATTATATTAGTTCACATAAAATAAAAATCTTCATTATTTTAGTATCGATAGTAATCAATATTATTATTCATGGTATAATAATATTGACTGCAAATGTTTATAACTTAGTGTCTAAAGTGCATTTGAATTTCTATATCGATTTTCCGAAATCAAGTTCGGGTTGATCTAATATAATGTATGGTACACTCAGCCTTTGATTATATTATCGGATGAGACAATAATGAACAATGAAAGAGAATATATCGAGCGTAGTTGTATTGTCTTAAATTGTATACATAGAATTGTGGAATGGTTATATTAATATAACAGTAACTTTGTTCACCTCAAAAATTTTCTAGCAATTTATAAATACGTTTTCGTAGTGCTTTTTGAAGGAATGATCAAGTAAAACGGTGCATTAATATCAAATTATGTGTTATTCTACAGGTGGAAATACTCAGAAAATAAAAGATTCGTTTCATTAACATACATTGGTGAAAGGAATACATGGTATGTAATTTAAATATTATTATAAAATATTTGTTCGTATCATTTTTAGCTTATAGTATTTCATATCATAAAATTATTTCTATTTTATAATATACAATTTTATGAAAACATGTTAAAAAAGAGCTCATAAATAAAGTAATTTATGCAATGACTTTATGTATGATCAAACATTAATTTAAAGTATAATTTAATAAAATATAAATGGTTTAATAAATGTGAGAATAGTATGGAAGACAAAAGATGAAAGAAAAAAAAAAGAATAAGAAGGGTTTTTCAATACGCTTTTTAATCAATTGAAATTAAATAACGGAATATTATGAAAGGCAATTAAAGAAAAGTAAAATATTAAATGAAAAATAGTAATAAATAAAAAAATACTAATAAATAAAAAAAAGACTAATAAATCAAAAATATTATAAAGTTTTTTCTAACTTACTTAATCCACAAAATAAATTTGATCAAAATTAAAAATACTTTTATTGTTAAATTAATTATAAATATAACACAATTTTGTTGAAATTACATGTAACACAGTATTATGTAATGTAAATAAATAATAAAAAATAATATAATAATGTTTTTATTACATTACTCGAAAAAGATAAATTAAGCATAAAAGCAACATTTAGTATAAAATAACAAAGACAACAGGAAATGAACAGTATGTGATTCATAAAACAATTTTATGATATAATAAGTATTCGTTTATTTAATTATACAAATATTGTAAAATGATAATATATACTCTGTAAAAATATAAATATTACATTATACTTTAAATCATACGGTGATTAAATGAACTAAGTATGTTTTAATTATTAAATAATAATATTATTCTCATATTAAATTATTCAGCTGTTATATAAAATTACATGCACACGTACGAGTAAGGTGGGCAGCATTTTATTTTATTGCAACACATTTATTTGAAATTATAAATTCACTAAAAATTCACTAAATTTATTTGAAATATATTTTTGTAGAAAACGAGAAAGAATAGTTTGTGACTGATTAATAAATAAAAATAAGTGTATGTTAAACGATTGTTTATTTATTTATGATTTGTTCTTAAGAAATATAAATAAGATTTTATTGCTTGATAAATACATTTACAGGAATTAAATCTGATTACTGATATGACTTTAATTAGTTGTTTCGCATTGTACAGTAGACAAACAATTCTGCTGTAGGTTATTTAAGGGAAAATCACACAAATGTATACACAATTTTATGATTCTAACGATGCGTCTTCACGAACTTTTCACGTTCCAACCACTTCTTCTATTCCTCAATTAACATAAATATTTTATGAAACAAATGTAGTAGAATTTACATCAAAATCCAGTCTCTTAACTCTTTATAAGACACTGGTGTTTACGACATTCTACAAAAAATTCCAATTTATCAGTACTGTTAAACTTTACAATGTTTGAAAACTTTGTAAATAATGTATGCGCGTTGATAAAATAAATTTTTATGCTTTTGACAAATAGATTTGTGAAAATGGATTGTTTAAACGTCTTAACAATTTTAGGTAATATACCATGAAAAATAGTTTTACAAAATTTTACATAACATTCCACAATCCGAATACATAAACGGACAATGAACGATATTCGCAGAACTTGTTCGTTAAAAATATATGAAACTTTTAATACATGTTTCAACGTATTACTTAAGAGAGTCGAAAAATGAATATCGCGAGATGTCCGTTTATGTTCGTGATTAGATGAATATTCGGTGCAAATTTTAGAAATATTTTTTCCAGTGTAAATTTTGATGATCTATTTCTCTCTGTAATGAAGTAACCACAAGTGAATTTTGTTATTAAAATTGAGATTATTAGTGCACGCGTCTTAATTATACAATCAGGTTTTTATATTTGAAAATATATTTTTCTCAATGTAATATTAACTATTTAGAAAAGAACATTGCAATATGACAACGTTTAAATGTATTCGATTTGCAGTCACAAATCAAGTGTTAAAATATTGACTCGAACCATGCATTCATACCAAACATGAAATCTAATTCTAATCATTTGCTAAGATATCATTTGTGAATTTTGTTTAAGTCTTATTTACTTCGATTATAAATACAAGTCTAATTTTATTCGTTGCATTTTATATATATTATGAAATTTGTTATAATTTATGGAGTGGTAGATACAATTTTTAATTCTATTAAACAACGAAATTTTTTGATCTCATAAATAATCAATTTCTGCACACACGTTTCAAACTAAAGTCTTGGGCAGAAAAAATTATATAATTAACAAATATGATAAAAGGCTGTATTTTGTTTAATCATATATTAATAAAAAAAAGCAAGGTTGTATAGTAAAATGAAGAATAAGTAAAACCGATAAAATGCAAAACTGTTAAATTGATGTAAATAGGAATTTTTCAAACTAAGACTGTCTAGTCAATTTTCATCAAGATCTGGATGATTTGAATAGTGATTTTCATTGAAATTTAACCTAACCTTAAGTTGAATTAGTTGTCAGTGCAAAACGTGTAACAGAAAATTTAATTTTTCATCGAATCGATGTGAAAAAGCTTGATTTTTTTATTCTTCTTCTCTTCAAATCTATTAAAATCAAGGGAGTGATTTTGCAGTAAAATTCTGTTATTTTCAAATGAATTTTGCGGCACTTTTTCAATATAAAAGATAAAATTTGAATATAAAATACTTTGTTAGTTTTAAAATTCAGTGCAATAAAGATGGTGCTATTTTAATTAAATCTAACGAAGTTGCACTGATTGAATTAAAAAAAAATATTTATGCTTCCTCTCATACAACATGTGTTTATTTATGCAGTCATGATATATGAATAAGGATAGATATAACCTTACGATTATTTCTCGATCCGGTTATGAATCCTTATTTTACTTATAAGTTACGTAAAATACATGAAAAATATACAAACAAATTTTTGTAAATTGTAATTTATTTGTAGTTTAAAATACTTGATGAAAGGTATTATAAAAACAACAAATTTTCGAAACTTAATCAGCAATTATTATAATCCAAATAATACACATTAAGTTTGATTTTTATTTTGTATAATTTTTCGAGTATTTTTTATTTTGAAGACCATTATATCTTCAATACACCAAAATAAATTGTAATTGTTTAAATTTATGTTTTCGTTGTACATTGACATTTTTTTTAGACAGAAATAATTTATAAATATTTGTCATGCTTATTATGAAACTTGTCATCATAATGAATTGCATATGTTCTTTATGTTAAAGAATTGTTTCAAAAAGTAATAAATCTCATTATTTCCATAAATCGATAAGTTTTATTGAGTTTTAAATTCGAAATATTTTGCTTCCATTCTATCTCATTGTGTTTAATTTGGATAGTTATTTTTGTATAATTCATGGATATATGTAGAATGATCTACTTAAACAGAAATCTTGAAATATCTCCAAAAATAATCATTGTAAAAAAATGATTTAAATGAAAAATTAATATTCTCAAGAAGAGTAATTTGTGAGAGCAACTTATTGATGAGCATTGCAAATTTAGCCGGCTTCCACTATTCTCGAAATGAGGGTGTGGTTGGGGGCAATTATGAAATTTTAAATAACAACTCCAATATTTTATTACAAAGTCGGATTCTAGAGGAAAAGGTGCGTAGTATTCGTCTAAAGCATTTTTCTCTGATTTTTATTGACAGTTTTGGAACTAAGGGCAATTAGTTAAGTTTGGTTTTTTATTTGAAATTCAGGTGCTTTAATACATAGTGATATTCTTGTATTCGGAATGCTTGTTTCGAAAAATTGCATTAAATTATAGCAATTATAGCTAATTTTATTTAAAATTTATTTTTTTGTTGAAAAAAATAGTTTTTATTACTTTAAAAATGGACGAAACTGTTTTGTGCAATCATTATTTACCATATTGTCAAAAGTAAATTAACCAAAAGCTGTTTGCTTCTTTCAAGTTTACGATAATTATTAAAAAATAATGAAGCATCAAATGAAGAAACATTACCAGCTCTTGATTTCTATAATTAGAAAATCTAAATTCGAAGCATTGCAAAGTTTTCAAAAGTTTTCTTCCTAAATTGTCTTGAAAACTATCGTTTCTCAGTATTACGTATTTTATTAGCGTCGGAACAATGTATCGAAGATCAGGTATTGTTATTGAGATAATCTTATTTTCATTATCTTTTATTAGGAGTTTATGCAATTTCAAATTTCGAATGAATAAATATGAATGGTTTATCTTTAGAAGAAAAAAGCAAAATGATTTTGATTTATGATGGATCACTCGAGAAACCCCCGATAAACAATAGATCAATAACTTGCAATTCTGCAATTCCTCAGACTAGTATTTTAAGAATATTACATCATCATAAGTTTCATCTATAACATATTTCGATGCATGAATATAGTCAAGTCGATATTTTTTATAATAGAATATTGTTTCTTTCTAAAATAATAGACAACGATATTGTGCTGTGTTTCACAACCAATAATTCAATCTTACACGCATAATTATGTAACATATAATTAAAGAATATTTTATTGATTTGCTGTAACTGCGATTTATTTATAACGTACATCTTTCAACCTGTACATTACC
>JABFOX010000639.1:0-15657 GCA_022817665.1 Axea sp. ZL-2020
ATCATGTAATAAAAAATTATATCCATACAAAAAACGCTCAACAGTGTAATACTGTGTTTCAAAGTTTATTTCAAAATTGTGTAGATGTGGTATTTTTAGAAAAATATATTCTTTATTTATGAACATTTGAAACACTTCATATACTTTGTCTATCAACATTTATTTGCTCGTTGTTAAACTTGCTGACATCTATTACTGAACAGTTTAAATAGCGTTATTTTAACGAACAAGATACAATTCTAGCGCTGTTTATTTCATCAAAAGTGTTGCGAAACATAAGCTGTTTGATCGACATAATGATTTGCTGCGAGTTCCAAAAACAGATACAAGTTTTCTTGATCTAAAATATCTCATAGACATCTTCGGATAATGTGAACAAAAAAGGTCGATAACAATGAAAATTTCACACATTGTTTGCGATTGACAAGTAAGTTCTGACAAGTTCTGAATTTGCAAAGTATCCCAAACGATTCGTAAACAAATTGTTGTTATTTAAAGTAATTATTAATTTAAGGAACAAATACAAACGATACTTATAAATGATATATTAATATTATAATTATGACTATTCATTATAACCTAATAATTCACTTTTATTTCTTTTTTTTTGTTTTTTGTGAAAGTTAAATATTAAAATCTTATGTTTGTAATAAAAATAAGAATTTTATTGATAAATTTAATTAAACATTATTCACTTAATTGAATTTGAATTTAATATTTCTATTAAATTATTATGCAATTGTAAAGGGATATACTTTTATGTGGTAATTCTTCAACCTGTTCAAGTTTTTACTGTTCTTCTTATAAATCATTTCAATTATTGTTAAGACAATTTTGAAAACATTTCATTAATTCGCAGCATTAAATCATAATAATTTTTTCGAGATAATGCATAAATGTTTAAGCAATGATAAAAAAATTATTTTTAGTAATAAAATTATTAGTATTCTTATTTAGCTGTGACTACTCAGCTGCCAATTAATTAATTTGTTACATTATTAAACATGCATAACATAACGAACATTCGAAGTATAATATATCATTGAATTTGAAAATATAGACAAGTTGTGACAATTGTGTTTATTTGCTATCCATAATACAAAGTCCCCTTTTAGTCAATGTTGATATTAATTTAAAATTAATTGCAAATTCAACAAGATCGTCGCTGATGATGCACGGTGATTAATGTATACGTCTACCATAAGCCCGAAACTGTTCGTCCCCTTGGCTCTCGTATGGTAAGTCCTGTGGGATAACAACCTCGTGTTTCGGATAACAGGGAATATCACGGGACACCCGACACCATAGAACACGCTGTGACAAACACCGGTTCCACGGATTATACGGCATAATCACTCGAAACCTGAGAACTCGACGCTCGCTAGGTAATTTCCGTGAAATATCCATGAAAATCTATCGTACTTTACGCAATGGAATAATATAAAATATGAAGTTCAACTTTAAAAAATTCGTAAAGTCCAACTTTCAATTATTCTTAAGTTCGGGTTTAAATATATAGTGAAGTATTATGCTCCTAAAATTAAATATGATTTATAACTATTTAAATAATAAACTTTGTTTCTTTATTACAAGTATAATTAACTTTATAGCTCAAGAAGCGATATTGTATACATGCAGCATACAAGTAACATGGTGTTTAATACATAATAAACATACTTGACGTATATGTGACATGCATAGCATATGCATTCGAAACATATATTACATCCATATCCCATTAATATTCACGCGAATGTTACACCCGTGTTATAATACTTCAAAAACTCGAAAATGCAAAGTAAAATATGTTGAAGATAGAAATCGAACTAGGCCCTTAACACGTACAAGACGAAATCATTGACAATTTTGGTAAATAGTTTTACCTAATGATATACTATTATGCATATCGTTAAATTTCATGTATCATAAACACATGAAATATGCATACAGATAGCGCATCATATTTTTTATGAATGGTTGAAACATTATATGTATTAAATTTCTGGTACTATTTCTTTTTAACATTTTCTTACTTTGCAATCTTTAAAATTTTGTAACGTGTAAATTTAACGTATATGTTAAGTGTTTTATATGTGTATGATATGTTGGTTCCATTTATACAACACATATACTGCAATATATTTGAGACATATGTATCATATATATACATACAGAATGCATAGTTACCACGTGTATTATTTGCATGTAAAATAGAAGCAATTTTTCTTTAGACGCGTCAATTATTACAAGCAACATTTAATTGTCATTAAAATTGAATTAACATAATTCACAAAAAAAAGAATAAACATTATTATTACTATTATTATTATTGTTATTGTTATTATTATTATTATTATTATTATTATTATTATTATTATTATTATTATTATTATTATTATTATTATTATTATTATTGATGGTGTTGCTATTACTACGAAGTTTTCAACAAATATAACAGTGTTTGATTTATTATATATTTTTAGTAGTTAAACATTGTATTTATTTCATGAAATGAAAAGAATATTTTAGTTTATTAAATAATTAAAACATATTTTTTAAATATAAAAGTGTACATGTTTTGTAATATCAGTTTTTTACTGTTTCTAATAAAAATTTTTTCAAGCGAATTTTTCAATGTAAATAATGTTCAATAAATTTGTTTTTGTTCGTGATTGGAAATATTTTATAATATTTTTTGTTAAAATTCATTAAATTTATTCAAATAATAATTACAGTAACTTTTTATCTTTTATTAAATAGAAAGGTATCATTCATCAACTTACTAAAATAACTCATTCTGTATTACGAACGATTTAAAAAGTACGGGTATTGAAATAATTTTAAATTAAGCACTGTATACTATCGGCATTTTGTTAATGCGTTTTGACGTTACTAAGTTAATTTGAAATAAAGTTTGCCATGAACGTAACAACGTCTGCGCGTTCTGTGACTAAACTTTTCGCGATTCGGATTAAGTGCTTTACTTAAGCCGCGCTTCCACAAACTTAGTATACACATGCTGTTTTAGAAGAAATATTTTATCTTAGTCCTCGTATTCAAATGAGGTATTCCTATGATAGATATAACAGCATTACGAAAGATGAGAATATGTTTCAAATAAACTTTACCTTGACCAGTTTCCAGAAATAGGTTGCAAAATAAAACATGGTTCATCGTAACTTATATTAGTCAAATTGTATGGGAAACGATACGTCGTATATCATTCACTTTTAATTTCCGAACTGACGAAATTTTTGTTGTCAAAGCTAAACGTGAAATTCGTATATTCGTCAAAAAGTGATGAATTGAACAATTTTTAATTAAAACTTGTTCGATTTTAATGGTTATATTTCATGCTCAGGTTAAAGTATCCTCTAAATAATCCTTATAATAAATCAAATTTCACTAGTTCTGCTCTGTTGCACTCCTAAAATGTAAGATAATGCATTTAGAAACACAATGCTCTCATCTAAACAACGTCAATTTTTGACTAGGTATGCTGAACAAAACATTTGGCTTTGTTCCAATAAAAAACTCGTTGATAATATTCTACAGTTCGATTTTATCATTTATGATGGTGCAATTACCTTTAATGAAATTATACACTTTCAAAATTGTTTTTGTAATGTTATAACTTTAATTCATTTTTAAAATATTTAGTAGATACACAATTGTTCAATTACAGTTCTGTATAAATAGTTGCACTTCTAGTCGTATCAATGCATTTTTTGTGATATAATCATGTTGTATAGAAGTTTGGATAGTTTTATTTTTTGTTTAAACTGCATGTAAGTATATATTTACGTACGTATGTGCATATGTTAAAAGTATTTTACCACTGTATTACTGCAGCATTTCTCATGTACATTCAGGTACATCTTTTTCTTATAGGATCTCGTTCCATATCCACAATTCACTTTGGATTTGAATTCAGTTAAACATATCTGGAAAATTGTGAAATAGAGACTGAAGGATTTGAATATGCTACAAGCAAATCTTTAGTAGTTAGCAATTTGATAGAAAATTAGAACTTTATTACTTGATGTATATTAGCAATATTGCATCAAAATTGAATTTCTTTTCAAATCGATAATAATATCAAATGGAAAATAATTCTATTAGATTAGATAATGTACATTTTTTTCTTACACAGAGTGGAGTTTTAATTTGACAACTGTAAGGAATTTGATTTTATCTTTAACAACTCGACCTATGTATTTATAATTTAAATGCCATACTTTTCACGCAACTAATCAAATTATTAAAATGATTAATTTCTTTTTACTTGCAATAATATATATTTAAAAATGTTTTCGATTTTAATTTAAAGTTTGTCAATGTTCTATACATGCGTACAGTTAAACTGAGTGTCATTTGATTTGTTTTGCAAAAAATTTGTTCAATCGCACTTTACTGATCATTTTTGTTGTTTAACAAATGTTGTCTAACAAATATTTACATGCGTGTATCTACGGACTTATATGTATGCATGTGTGAGTTTTCATATAATTAATCTACTACGCGAATATATTTATATGTTTATGTGTGCACATTTACTTAAATGTTTTTACATATGCGTGTGTGCACATATTTCAAGTGAAAATACAATAATATATATGTAATTATAACTTCAGTTATTGTGATAAACAATTTTTGATTATTTATACATATAAAAGTTCGATTTATAAATAAAAAGAACTGACATGATCATTTTAACGAAGCAAGATAATTATTAACAAATATCACTTATGTGATATTTATTATATTAAATATTAATATATTAAATGATATTTGTATACATTAAAAATACTCAATATTAATTTGAGTAAGGTAAGGTTTAATTGTCACTTATCCTTTGTAATTATTTAAGCTAATAATTCGTAAGTAAATATAAATAAAAAGAAATTAATTATAAAAAACAAATCTGAGATGTATACTTTGTTCAAGATATTTGTACAGAACTGAAAATAGGTTCTATAAATCAAAAAATTACTTTTACATATTGTCATTATTAATGATCAACAAACTAAATACATAAATTGTTTTTGAGTAACTAATTATGAATTTGGAATTTTACAAAAGTAAAAACATTGTATATATTATATCTGAATATTACGTTTAACTTGTAATCGCAAGCTAGATGATTTTCGGCGGGATAATTTCTAATTAACATCTGGATAGTATATAAATAATCTATGTTATACCAGCCAGACAATATTTGACATCGGCAGCAATTAAAACATGATTCCAATAATTTATTTCATGTGGATTTTCATAAATTAAAATCGTGTTAAATTTTTATGCCTGGAAAAAACTTTAAACATTTTCATAAAAGTCATATTAATAATAATAATTTTTGTATACTTTATTCTAAAAGTAAACTCGAATTATTTTATCTTTTTCTTAGAATAATCGTTTAATACATAATGCTATATATCTTAATGTTTTATACTTAAATCTGAAAAAATTTCAAAAATACATCTACCTTTTCGAAGTTGAGTTTTATAACTCTAAAACTGAGTGCAATTTATTTAAATTCAACATAAGAAAAGTTAGTCTGGGACAAATTTGGAAAAGTTATGTCAACCAAATTTATTTATTCAGTTTAGAAAAAATAAACAAATATTTCTTCCACATCATTTAATTTGGTTTTTTTAATTCTAGAATTTAGGTTTCAGAATTTTGAACGGTGACTCGAAAAATGATTTATTTTTATGAATTTGGTCAAATCATTGAAGCACGTCGCTGAAAAGGTTAATGTTTGAAAGAATAACGTCTTTAAAAACGTAGGGTTAAGTTTAAAAACTGTCACATTCATATTTTTAAATTTAGTTATTAATTAATTTAAACGTTTTATCCAAATTTTTATAAAAATATAAGAATTTCACTCAATTTAAAGAAAAATTAAGTTTAAAAAGTACATCATCATTTCTGGAAAAGAAACAATTAAAAAACCTGTTTATACGTAATTTTCTATGTTGTGTTATAATGTAAAATTATACAAAATAATTGAAAAATTAATTACTTTGGGAGGAATTTCGTTAACTTTTAAGTAATTAAATGTTGCATTTTTTAAATTTTACTTATTCTATTATCTTTCAGTAGTATAAAAGCATATATAAAATTTGTGTTAAATTTTAAAAGAGCATTTTTCATTATATTAAATCAAACCTGATTTAGTTCTCATAGATATCAAATATCATGCTTAAAAGTATAATTTATAAAGTATTCGATTATAAAGAAGTTGCCACACCCTTTGCAAAAGTTAGTTTCGCGACATAAAATTTCGTATATACTGCATAATGTATCCTTATTATGCTAAACTATACGAAAGCCTACGATAGAAGGACGACGGACTTTAAGAGAGTGAAGCCCGAATGCATAATGTACCACGTGTGTGGATGGGGAGTGGCTCATAGAACCGTGGGCTCGATACACCGTCAATCATACAGAGGTAAACTATACACATGGTAATATTTTCAGTTTACTCGCCGTTACTGATGTCTTTGGTTTATTTTCATATTTATTGCCGTGTGCTTTCTTCAAAAAATTATTCAATGTTTAGCGGCCTTTGACGTGCCGACTCTCGTTGTTTTCTTTACTTTTTAATCCGTGTTTTATCGAATTGTAAATAACATCTGAACCAAGAATTTAATTAAAATAATATCAGTGAAATTGAACTCTTTATCGTACTTCAACCATGTGCATGGAAATGACAAAACGTATTCTGATCCTCGGAGATTCGCGGAATTCAATAAGTTTTACGGCGAAAAAAAGCGTATCCTCATGGCTTGGAATACTACCAAGAAAAATTCCTCATGGAAAACTTGGAAATTCAGCTATTAATTTCGCCGAGGCCGAGAGCTTGATGTCACTGGCATTGAGCGATCGTCTCATCTCCTCGCGAAAAGTTAGATGAGCAAATTTGTCCCCGCGATAGGCTCGCTGATAGTTCACGAACTCGAAGTAGTGAAATGGCCGAGACGCCAGACATGTCCGTTATGGGACCGTTACTATGGCATCTCCCGTTATATCTCCCTATTGAATTCCCTGAAGCGGTGAAATGAACGCGGTAAAAGTGAAGGTCCACGAAAAATTAGGGATCCATATTCCACTGGGAAGTTTGCGACGCGATTTCGCACTTAATTGACTTCATTGGTTAGAATTAACGTAAATGTCACGTATATGCAAATAAGTACGCGTAGATTGTATTACGAATATCAGTAGTTTTCATAACATTTTTTTATAAACCGAACAAATTGACATTCCAATGAATCATAAATAATGATTTTTGCGTTTATATTTTTATATAAAAATCTGTCAAATGATGAATTATAATAATGCATAGTAAAATAATTATTGTTTAACGAATATAACGGTGCATAAAGAATGCAACAATAAGCCAACGACAACGGATACTATTTAAGATATTTACAAATGATGATATAATACCTACAAGTAAAGAACAGATTATAGATTCTAGTTACTGATCATGCAGCGTAACTGAAACTATTCATCTGCACTTTCTTCAAAATCATTCATGATTTTGATTGTTTTGAAGGTCGACTCCTGTGAAACGTTTTTAATATTTATTGAAAGTACAAACGTTATGATATATAAATTAATTTATAAAATTACATATTACTATATGATATATTTGATCATGTCCAGTTTAATTCTTATTCTATTTATACCGATAATATCCATATATAAAATTGAATTAATTTTCAAATGAAAAAAATAATTTTTTTTTTATTATTAATATATTTGACATAAAATTTAATTGATTGAACGTTAAAACTCACGTTTTTCGTCAAACGATTCTGTAGGTTCTAAAACCTAATCAAATTTGATGATCGATATATATGAATTGTACATATGGCTGGATGTAATTTAATTACAAATAAATGTTTTTGATACATTATTACAAGTGTACACGCCACGCTATATAATATTTAAGAACGTCGAGTGTCAGGTTTGGTTAAGTTCTAGAACCTTCAAAAACGATCTTATCAAAAACGCCAATCATGTCTTCTTAAAAATGTAAAATGCAATGGACACGATGAACAAGATCGTAAATTTATGATGTGAATTTAGCCAGTTATTAGCCAACTTCAACGCAATTTTCTTATATGTAATAAACTAACCCCTCAATCCTCAAAGAACTTCAAGTCTAACCTATGAAAGTACTGCTATTGTTTAAAACTCAAGTTTGACAACTCATTTCTTCTTATCACATTAGATAAAGATAGTTACATATATGTCTTTATGATTAGAAAAAAAACTCTGTACTGTGGTGTATGAAAATTGATTTAAATGTAAAGCTGTACATACTAAAGTGTGTAAATTTTTTAATGTATATTATATGTAATTCTTTCAAATTAATTTACTTTCCTTCGCAAGCATTTTATTATAAGGTAATTAATTATGTAATATGATATCAACAAAACTTGTGTAGTTTTACTAAAAGATTTAAGCGTAAGACGTAATGTGTGATTAACCATTGTCATAGATTGTTCTGACAATAATCTTAATTGTTTATGTATTGTTATTGATTTCTTTATAAACAATTTTTTAAATTATATTTTAATTAAGCAAATTTATTATGATGTGTAAAATAAAAGACTATAATTTTATTTTGGAGCAATGCAAAATTAATACAAATTCTAGATCTTCTGTAACGTCTTAGTCGTAATATTTGTATTTAATTTAAATATAAACCAAAACATAAAAAATGTAAAAGCACTAATAATATTTCAATTCATTGTTATTTTAAATTTTGTCATTATTTCATTTATAGGAAGCATATATTTTAAAATAAAAAAGTATAGAATAATAAATATTGAAAATGGTATCAACAAGAGGACCTAAATTCAAATTTAGCGATGGAGAAAAAGTTTTGTGTTATGAACCTGATCCAACAAAAGCTAAAGTTTTATACGACTCAAAGGTAAATATTTGTTTTATTATAAATTTTATTTTCTTAAACACAAATTATTTTAAGTATTTATTAATATATTATAAACATACAACAAATATTATCTATATATTTAATTAAATTTTACATTATTAAATTGGTAATAATGTAATTTTAATAATGAGGACAAGGTATAAAGTTCGTTTTTATAACAGCAAATTAAATTATTTACACAGAAAATTTATGTTGCAGAAATTGAGTTCACATTTATATTTATTTAGATGTAATTTTTCAATGTTATATAATTTAATTTGCAGGTTTTAGACGTTATTGTCAACAAAGATCAGCGTGGCAGAAAAGCAGTAGAATATTTAATACATTTTCAGGTGAAAAACTTGTCAATTTTGCACGAGCTTAAATTTAAAATTTTTGCTTTTAGATGCATGTTTTTGCACATTATATTATTTGTTCTACCCATTTTGAGATTTGTTCTTTTAATCACAGTAATTAAAAATTATTAAAATCATTCTGAATAATATATCATAAAAATCACAATTAAATTAAATAACAATATATAAATTTATTGATATTGTAAAATATATTATTTAATAAAAAAAATTATCGTTCAATTTGAATAATTAAATTTGTATACTTTTTAACAATAATTTAATTAAATGAAAATAAAAATAATGTATGACATTAAACATATTATTAATACATGGTAAAATAAATTTAAGCTTACTGTCAAATGTTACCACGTCATAAAATAAACACTATCATAGACTATAAGTAGCTCATTTATAGTCATTTATATAGATAAGAAAATCTAGAAGTAACATTTTTTTATCTATACAACCGCCTATCTTAGTTGACTATTAAAGAGCAAAAGAATAGCAAGCTAACAAATAAAATTTAGAGTTATATTTCTCATCGCTGTTTATTACATAAACTGATAAAACTATAAGTTTTATTGAATAAAATATGAGTTTTAATTTAAATGTATGAAAAGGTTAATTGATAAATTATAAATGTATAAGTAGCTTTTGTATATAGACTATTGTAGATATTTGATGTAGTGTTTGTTTTTTTTATTAAATTTAAAATGAACTTTGATATAACATTAGTTGCAATAATTAAAAATTTAATTTAAGTTGAAAAAGTTATACATTTTAATACAAAAATTATCTGAAAACTAAATAAAATATTTCACGAATTTATTTGTTACATTATGTTTATAACTAGTAGATAAGAAATAATTATGTTTATTGCAACTTATTTTAATATAACAGTATTATAATAATAAAAATATTTTATGTCCAATTATCAGAGTTCATTCTATTTGTTAGAGTTGTGTTAAAAGCTAAATGTAAAATAATTTTTTGTTTTTGTATCAAATCAGTCACAATGTGTATCAATTCAGTCACAGAATTTAAATTAAAATAATTATTTTTTTATTTTTAAGTGATAATTTCTTTATAATATGCAGGGATGGAATTCATCTTGGGATCGTTGTGTTACTGAAGAATATGTTTTAAAAGATACTGAAGAAAATCGACAATTGCAAAGAGATTTAGCACAAAAAGCTCAGCTACAATTGTAAGTATTAGAATATAATGTACTTTAGTTTTAAAATTGGAATATAAATTTGATATATATTATTTAACATAACTTTAGGTGCAAAAACTAATGCAGCTGATTTTTAAACAGAATGCTATAAACTCTTTTTCTTTTGAATTAACGAAATAAACATATAACATTAATTTTATTATTTGTATTATATATATATTTTATGTGTATTGCAATTATTTAAAATAAAATTTTACAAACACACCGCAAATTATTTATGAAAATATTGTTTGTAAGAAATAAGATTAATATTATATCTAACAATATTTGTTTGTGTGCGTTTACATAAATTATATAATTATAACAATATAAAATAATTTTTACATAAGTTTAATTTATTTTTACAAATAATAAAATATGCAAAAAAAAAAAATTTATTCATGTATGTGGAATACAACTATATTAATGAACTTTGATTTAAATATAACAGAGGAGCATACTTATATCGGCGAGAGCGGAAAAAAAGGAGTCATAAATACTCAGAACGATCCAGTGAAACAGGAACTGAATCGAAACATAGAGCAAGAAGTACTGGCAGTCGTACAACTTCAGCAACAACTGGTTCTTCTGAAGATGGCAGTTCTGAGCAACATGATGATTACGATACAGAGGTAAAATTCATGTTTAGTGTTACAAGTTTATAAATTGTATATGTTTATTTTACCAATTATATATATCTATTTATATTATTTATATACTACATTAATCGTGAAAAACAAATGATAAGATAAATCATTTGACAGCAAGCTAAAGCATTTTAATGTATTATTTATTATATACTCTTTCATAACTGTATTATTTTTTAAAGGCAAAGAACGTTTTTCAGGATGTTGTAACTGAAGAAGAAATGGAAAGCAGTTCAGATTATGTTGGAGAAACGACTGACGATGATGAAGATAGTGGTGGAGGTAGTCAGTCTGGAGCAAGTATGAGACCTGGAGTGGACCTTGATATAGGCGTCACTTTGAGACGAATCTTAGAACATGATCATGATTTAATCGTTAAAAAAAATAAAGTAATTCATTCTTTTCATTTTATTTTAGAGTTAAAAGTTACAAACAAATTTTTTTCATGTTCATTTTTTAAAATAATTCTTTAAATATTTGTATAAAAAGCTAATATTTAAGAATTAATTAAATCAAAATATCGCATAGTAATATTATATATATTAACTTATTTTCAAGTTGGTTCTATTACCAAGTCAGCCATCGGTGGTACATATCCTTGAGTCTTGGGTACACAATTATACAACGACACAATTAACAAATTTTCCGGAAAAGCCATCCAGAAATAAAACAAATCATTCAATAGAAAGGACGATAAATGATATTAATATTTGCAGAGAATCTGCTGATGGAATTAGAGTTTATTTTGATTTTACACTACACGATTTACTTTTATACAGACAAGAAAGACAACAGTATTGTAACATACTTGGTTCGTTATCGAACTCCATAAATGAATCTACTGTTCCTGTTAAAGAAGAACCAATCGAGTAAGCTTATTAATCAATTAATTATATTAATATTTCAATAATAATAATAATAATAATAATAATAATAATAATAATAATAATAATAATAATAATAATAATAATGGTTATATAGAGAACTGATAATTAAAGAAGAAACCTTTGATGATAATGAGTATGCACATTTACCTCCTTTTCGAGAACAAGAAAATGAAGCAGATAAAAATAACTATTCTATCAGAAGGAGGTTGCGATCATGTCGATTGAGTGTCAATGAAGAAACAAAACCATCGAGGATTATCGAAGAAAATAAAACGGACATTAGTAATGTAACAAGGTATTTATTCTAAAAAAAATAAATGATTTATCTTATTAAATTATATTATTTTCTAATGTTTAAAATGTGTAAAATTAAGTTTTAAATTATGATGGTACCATTACATAGTTTTAATGGTAATACAAATAAAATCAAAAGCAAAATAAGTGAATTAGAATATATTACAATTTTTTATATTTATTATATTTTATAAGCATTGTTTTAAATAGTATGGCCAGTACCAGTTCTCGGTGTTCCAGTCCACGTTCTATTAATTTAAGAACACAATCCTGCATATCTTCGGCGCAAGCAAATCTTCTTCTTTCAGAAGCAAGTAAATGGCGACTGATGCCTGATTCCATGAAAAAAATGAATCCTCCTAGTCCATCAACCTGTTATGGAGCAATTCATTTGACTCGATTGTTCGGTAAAAAAATTATTTTAACTTAGCTCTGTCATCTTAATAATTTTCAGTATAAAAAATTTAGTACCTTTATATAATAAAAATTTCATAATTATATTTAATTTCAGTGAAATTACCTGATTTATTACAACAGACAGATATTCCAGACAAAAAAATGAAAGTCCTCCTTAAATATCTTGATATATTTTTAAGGTGAATATTTTATGAATTTAATTAATGATTAAAAAAGAATTTAATTATCGTGCAAAATAAAATATTATTTATTTCTTAGTTTTCTGGAAATGCATCCAGAATGGTTTGGAGATCAGCATTACATTCAGGCTGGAAGCACATCGCCACAACAGTCTGCAAGTTCTTAAGATTTGGTAAAATCATCGACACATTATAAAAATATTATTATAAAAAATACAAATCATCTTTTTTTATATTTATTTAATTAATACACTTAGACATTTTGTATTTTTTATGCGTATATTAATGTCGTAATTCTTAAAAATTAGTTTAAACAGCGTTTTATCAAGATATTTACCATTGTGTTACATTTTCATTTTTATATATTTAATTACAGAATGTCTGTTTTAAGACATGTTGTAGATCTCAAATCAATTTGATAATTGTGATAATAAAGTTTTATAATTTACAGAAATTCACATTTGTCGTATCGACAGTAAGAATTTCTTCAGCGCCGATAGTTACAAACATATACAAATGTATTTTGGATGAATATCAGTAATACAAAAATAAGAAATTTTAGTAAAAATTCATTTATTTTATGATTATTAGTGTATAATTCATTGAAAACAAATTCATAAAAATATAATGTTTCTTACATTGCACTTTTTCCATTAAAATTTATAAAAAGCAATTCCTATCCAAAACATTGTTATCGTGTTAATTTATATTTTAAATATTTTTAAGATTATATAAAAATATATTTATAAATTTCATTTTGTTATGGAATATATATTTACATATGTGCGCACTTTTAAATACGTCAAAATTATACAACATGAGCACCTGAATCATGCATTTATTGTATTATGTCATTCGTTTTCGATAGAAATTACACAGTTTTAAACGTTTCAACGTTTAATTTCTTATATAAAAACAAAATTTATTAATGTACATACCAATATTGCATTAGTTAGTTTAAAATATTGATTTTGATAAATAAATACATATACACGGAAAGAAAAACTTTGCAAATTTAGTATAAACATAAAACTTACTTTTTAATGCTTAATAAAATTATCGTGTACGATGTACTCCATTAGTACAAAAAGCATATAAATATCGTAAAATCTCCGTTTTATCAAATTTGTATCGAGTTCTTTCAATTTTGAAACAAATTCTATACCAATATGTATTTAAACTACGTTCCTTAACTGGGAACAATTTTTGCATTATTTCACTTCAGTTTAGAATATTTTTTCCATCCTTAAATAGATGTGACTTTAGTATAAATTGGTATAGACTTCTTATTAAATGAGAAAGAACTTCATACAAATATGGTATGACAGTATTTTTACTATATTTATTATGATTTATGAAAAAATTATATATACTAAATAAATCTGTACTAACATTGTAATAAATAATTTAGTATTACAATAGTAGAAAAAAGTAACGTTTTTCTTTTCATGTATAGAATTCAACTTTATAAATTGTCTTATAGAGCAAAATGCACTTAATTCACTATAATTTTTCTGTAAAAAATTGTACATTATAAATGAGAGTTTTAAATGGCATACAATCAATTTGTCGTAAATCAATTTGTTATTCATATTTTTACTTGTATTTAACTTTAATATTTTTAAATTATTATAATCAAAGATATTATACATATATAATAAAGTGTAAGAAAAACAGAAAGCTATGGGTTTATAATACAATAAATCATGATTCTTAAAAATATATTCATATATATAAGTTTCAACATTCTAATTTAATTAAAAATGATATTAATTTATATTATTAATAAAAATTTATAAATAATATAAATTAAAGATGTGATTGGTACAGTTTATTCTCACAAGGCGCTATGTGAAAATTTAAACTTGTGTTAACACATTGGTTTCTATATTTAACACATATATTCATTTATTCCTATTTTTTACATGTATTGGATAAATAATAATTATAGTTATATATAAAATTCAAAAGGATAACAAAATTGAGTTTGCAGTCAAAAAATGAAAGCATGTATAAGTAACAAAATTAAAACAAGTAACAAACCAAATTAAATAAATAAATTTCATAAAAAGCACGATCAATATTTTACGACAAACTGATCTACAGCCGTATTAAACTTATTAAAAAAATATTAATGCAATCGATAAACCACAGATTATCAATAATCGTGTGACTAATTTCGTTTGCTCGAGTTAATGAGGTACTTGCAACAATGCGTGAGTAAATGCTTTTCGCCTGAGACTTCATGATGAGATGGAGCGGTCAATTCTCGAGTGTATATGTCGAGGCCGTATTGACCTTCTTCCGGAAAAGTGATGGAGAAAGTTACAACATCGTCGTCGGTTACTGAATGCGTGACATATTTTGACAGCCGTTTCTCTTCGATACCGTTTTTGTGTAAAGTAGCCATGAAGTCTGTCAACGACCGAGACATACGGAACTGAATCTCTAATTCTCGACCAGCAAATACCAAAGCTTCCTATAAATTAATGTCTTTTGATTATTTCAAATTGCAATTAATTTTAAAAAGTAAAAATTAAAAAAAATTACTTTTTATTAATAATTTATTTATATATAATTTAAAGTGAATATATAATAAGTATATGCCTTTCAACGTTATTGTATATCCAGCAAAAATTATTGGAAAATGTGAAAACAATGAAATCATAACATAAAAAAAGTAATTAAATGAAAACCTGATGTGTAATTGG
>JABFOX010000640.1:0-15655 GCA_022817665.1 Axea sp. ZL-2020
AATAATATAATAATATAATTATATAATAATATAACTTAAATTAATTAATTTAATTTAAGTTAATTAATTTAACTACAGCCATCTACCGAAAAAATAATGGATTTCTTTTTCCCCAACCTAATATAATACTATTTCAAAACAAATTTTATCAAAAGAAATTTAATTATATTTATAATGAGAAACTATCGATCCAATGAAAACGCGAAATCTATTTAAATATTTTTTACACATATGTTTATTTACATGTACGACTATTTATTGGACCAATCAAATTAATAAATACAAATTATTTGAATAATTAAAAAATATAAAATATAAAAAATCTAAATCAATTTGCATACTAGATTTTTGTAAATTATCAATATTATCATTATATTTCGAAATTAATATCAAATATGGAAAGTATATTTAAATATTACTTTTAAACTTTGTTTCTTACAAATTAATTTTGAAATTGCATAATACATATATATGTTCAACATAAAGAATTTTTAAAATAAAAATGTTATCTATTTTGTCATGTAATTAAAGAGTAGAATATTCTGATCACGGAACATTTTTCACATAAAAAGTGTTTTCGTGTCAATTCTATGACGAGCAAACATTGTTAGATACATTACATTTCAATAAAAACCACAAAATAGTTTACTTGTTTTTTTTTATTACGTAGATACGCGAATAACAAAAATAAAATAAATTTTTTCATAAATTTAGAAAAGCAAACTTAGAAGAATAATATTTTAAATAGATCAAATTTTATATGAAAATAATTGTTGTATTTATTATAAAATTTGGAATATAAACATTAGGCAATTTAATACATTTTATATTTTTTCATAATAAAATATTATAAATTCTTTATACATCATTCTTTTAAATTTTATTTAATTTATTGAAAATTTAACTTTAAATTTTTCTGTTTGTATGAATACTTCTATTTTCTTGCCAATATTAACATGCATTAGAGCACACAAACAGTTTCAAAATATATTTTCACTCTCACTGCATCATTCAATTACAGAATTATGTATATTAGAGGTTATTAAAATTTCTGAAACCAACCCTTTAAATAATACAGATTTCAATTACACAGTACGCGGAAACTGAAAAAACCAACGAATTAGAAATATATACTTTAAATTTCATTCTTTGATCCAAGAACAGGGTTAAATATATTCCGTTGCGAATAAACTTTCAGAATCAACCCTCAAGCTGTGCAAATTTTCCGCTACGCAGACCGCAGATACGAACTTGAATGTCGTATTATTATAAAAATACTTTAAAGTACAAAAAGAGCTTCAAAAATATACTTCCATTAATATTCCATAACCAAAGAACAACATTAAGTACGTTACATCACAATAGAACTCCAAAAACTTATTTTCCAGGTGACATAATTTTTTTCTACACAGAACACAAATATGAACATGAAAATCGCATTGCTATTAATATATTTTACACTATAAGTACCCTGGAAAACAGTGTTTCCAATTTCTTTTCATAATCAATCAACGATTAAAGTATTTAAATTGTTACCGTTGATGTACCGTTAAAAATTGTTTTTTCTGTACAATTTCCATCTATTTATTCATTTCATAAACATAAATCTGTTATTGTCAATATTTTAATGTCTTTATGTAATTATTTTTTATTTTACTTATTGAAAAATAACAATCTTTTAATCATAAATACTTAAAATCTTTAAAGTCACATGTTTATAATAAGTTTAACGTATATTGCGAAATAAAAAATATTAGTTAAATTCTGTGCGTTATTCTTACAATATTTCTGATTAAGGATCTTTATTTTAGACCATAAAATATATATCTTATCTAGTCCGCTTAAGTGGAAAATTTCTACACTCTATGGAAAAAACTGTATCTCCAGAGATGAAAACATTTACAGCATTTAAAAATTCTCAATCATTATATAGAAAAAAAGTAATTCTTAATGAAACAGTTGTAATTTTTCCATGGACCGTGAAAATACATATAATGTATATGTTTTTAGAACTCTTTAAAATTATTTTAACGCAATTCCATAAAATAATTTCAAATATTCAAATGAAGTCTTTAATGTATTTAGATAAAATAAAGTTAGTACTGTACAGTATCTGCGTACTGTATAATAGAAACTTTGTCTCATGTGGAGGATCAGGGTTCCAAGAATTTTATAGCAATGGAATAATTTTGCTCTCTTCTTGGATGTTCATGAACTGAAATTGGAAATATACTTTTCAGTTTGTTTTTCTACACTAAAGTATTGCCATAGTGGTACGATTTTCGATTTAAAATTTGTCTCCGCTTACAGGGTTGAAAATATATTTTCGAAACTATTTTGTTACCTCAAAGTATTTTAATAATAGTACCATTTTCGCGTTCACATTCGAGAGCTGTAGTAAAAACTTTAACTCCCTTAGATGTTCCTCACCCACCTGTAATGTTCTGGTGCGATAGAAGTTATGTGAATATTCTTTTGCAACAATTTTCTTATTAATTTTATATTTTGTCTTTTTAATTCAAATCTTTAAACATAATTTAATGTCTATAATTAATTATATATTATCTGTAATAATAACATAATTTTACTAAATATATACTGAAATCTAATTTCATACTATTAAGTTGATTTTATTTTATTTCTAATAACGCAGCATAATTTCACCCGAAAATGTTACACTTTTATAAATTGTCAAACTATGATTTTAAATATATTTTAAAATATTAAAAAATCGAAAATTAATGAATTAATTAAAATGCTTATTTATTAAATTTATACATTTTTAAGCCATCGTAATTTATTAATTGTAAACTAAATTACTGTACCATAGCATAAAAATGTATATAAAAATTATAATTATTATTCTCCATCATTAATTATGACTTGTAATTATTTCGTTCATAATTTGGCATTTAAACAATCGTAAAATGAATTAATTAGCAAATCAGCGTGAAGTATTAGAAAAGCAAATAATATATTTATAAACATGATAAAAGTTATTGATTGATTGTTAATTTTTATAACAGCGTCGTGCACGATTAGTTGAAATTGTTCACTAAAAGAGTGCGCTGTTGCGAAATTTCAGTTCGGTAGTTTACGAATGGTTTATCGACGAGTGCATGCTTGTGCGCCAAGAACAAATCCTTTTCCACGTTGAAAACTGCTGAACATCTGCGACGATGCTACGTGAGTGCAGTTTACGTAGCCATAACTTCGTCGACGCACGATCGTTACCGGAAAAACTCGTGGCAAAAGCCAATGCGAAATGGCAAAGTTCGTGGCTCGCGCTTTACTTTTTCAACAAGCTCTTTTGTCGATAGAATCCAGCCCCTTAATCTTTGTTTGTATTTTTATCGGAGCAATTAAGATTTATCGACTCGAAGATAAGAGAAAGTCCACTTTCGAGTACGACAAATCGAGAAAAGGTCGAAAGTTGCAAAGTTAAAATTGACATCAAATACCATAAATAGCTTGGTAATTCATTTCTATCGTGTACCTTAAAAAGAAATATTATTTATCATAACATTTATACATTTTAGTTTTCCTCAAATCATCTTGTTAAATATGAAATAATTGCTATTTTGTAAAAATATATACACATTTTAACATTTTTTAATATTTTAGAAAATTGTTGACTTAAAAATAGATATATCAGAACTATAATTACTTTTATCACTTGAAATGAAAACTTCTTCTTGTAAGAATATTAGATCACATAGAGAATGGATGGTGATTTAGTGTTTGTGTCTTTTGCAGGCTTCCAAATGGTCACATCAATTTTGAAAAGTTCTGGCAGTTGGCAAAACAAGTGACAGAATTTATCGCCTGGAAACAAGTAGCCTGTCCTTTCGAAAAGAATCCACGTGTCATTGCTTTTCTGCAGGCGAGTCCAATCCTGACAGAAAATGGTAATTACCTTTTTCTTTATTTAGTTGTAATTGTAAAAAATGAACAATCAAATATTAACGTCAAAATAAGTGTCCAACTTGTGAAATAGCAAACTCTGAATTCATTGCTTTTAAACATGCATTTTCAAAAACAGCGTCAACTATTTATTTACCAGTTTTATTATTACTTTTTTTTATTATTATTATTAATTCACAATTTGGATATTATTTGTTCACTAACAAAAAAAAATCTGATATGCTTGCATCATTTATTTAACACTTTTTAGCTCGTTATAAATATCTTAGCGTATATGTATATTTTCAATAACATCATCTTAATATTGAATATGTGTAACGTTAAATGTGTATTATGATACGTAAAACATGTTTACATTGAATAACAATGGCATTTAAAAAAGAACATTCACTTTTAATAAAGAAACTAAGATGCTAATAAACGACCATCGATCATTCACATTCAATATTTGACGTCTAACAAATTGTTGTGTGTATTTCTGCTTCAGCTCTGGCTTTGGCATCTTTTGAGTGCGAACCACCAGATAACAATCCTGAGAAGGAACGTTACAAAGCTTTAAAGTAAGTAAAATCCATCAAACTTTTTTACCAGTTCTTTTCGAAACCTATTCTCAATGATTTTCTACTCCTGTCCGATTACCAGGTACTTAAAATCTTGGGATGCGATCAAAAGCTCTCGAATTCATATGTGCATCGAACTTATTTTTCAAAGGAAATATAAAACACAGTTCAATGTATGATATAACACAGAAATGTTCCAAATAATCTAGCTTGTAATAAAACATATATTTTTATTTAATTGTAAAATCGTGATGTTTACATATTTTATAAAAAGCATGCACGTGAGTATTTTTCTAACTTCAAACGATAAAACTGCTATTACATCACGTTATAAAAATGCTGATGAAGTTTTAATATCCATTTTATAGATTTCATTTTATTATATTACATGTATGAAATAGAATTTGAATATTTCTGAAAATCGTTCAGTTGATTTAATTATTCGGATAAAATTTATCACGTTCAGGTTTAATAATTTCAATAACGAAAATGCTATTAATGAATTCCATTTCACCTTTATAAAGTTATTTGTAATTAACATTATATTATACATTACATATCCCACACACGTTGTGACAACAATGTACCTGGGAGTTGTAAAGGAAATGCTAAAATATTTCATTATTTATCAATATTTATTTTTTTGCCTTCAAAGTAATTCCCAGATAGAATACAAATATGCCAGCGTTTATTCCATTCCTCAAAACACCTTTGATAGGCACTTTATGATATGGCCTTCACTTCTTTCTTTGAATTTTGTTTTATGCCTTAATGATTTGAAAACGGGTCTGCCAGGGACTGAAAATTTTAGTTTAGGCAAAAAAAATTACAAGTTGCTAAATTCGATGAATATGGTGCTTGATCGATCGATCGTACTTATAGAGTTTTTGGCCTTATATTCATTCACAATTGTGGCTCTGAAGTTCCATGGTTCTGATCGTCTTGCAAAATCCAATAATTGTTTTACTATTCTTCTGGCCGTTTTTCATGAACGCCTCAATACGGCCAAATAGTATTGAATATGTGCAAAAAATTTTTGAAACATATTCAACGCGAGAAAATTCTATCAATATTTCCGGGTACATATATACTTCAAATAATAGATGTTACTATTATCTGGAAGAATTATAATCAACTGTATTAAAAATACACGTTTTATAAAAACTGACAGGCATTATTTTATTATTTAATACTACAATCATAATAGGTCTTTTCAATATAGTTTTCAAACGTAATATGTTTTGCGTAAATACTTCATAATTTACTTATTTTCATGTATTCATTATTTGACATAGTCGACAAATTAATTTTAATATCAAAATAATGTCAGTAATTGTTGCTAAAAAAATTAATATTCTGTTTGCAAATATTTACTTCTACAAAATTATGATGCTTATATTTAATAATGATTAATAAAATTTTTCATTATTATTGTTATGTATTATGAACTATGTTATATTAGTATTTTACTTCAAATAATTAAAAAAAAGCAGATTAAATTAATTCCATAGAAATTATAATTAGTGAAAATTTTAATTACATTAATAAATTAGACAATCGAAAAATCTCGATTCAGAAGTCAACTATCGATAAAAAACCTTATTATTTTTTTTCTTATATACTTAAAATTCTATTTGACAGATATTATCTGAAGACCTTCTTATATTTGAAAAGTTGTCTACATAATGCCAATTCTTAATACTAATAACAAAAATTAATTTTCCAACTATAAGTTAATTTCTATATTAAGTGTACAATATGTTAAATACAATTTCTATATGGATTTCAGTAGAAACTTAATTGAAAAATTAAAATTTTTTTGAATTTTAAATTTCATTATTTTAGGGTTTTAACAATGAAATATCTTTTTGAATGTAGCACGTAAACTACAAACATTATATCTGAGAGAACTGAAATTTTATTTGGTATTCCTCAAGGTTCATATTTGATTCTCTATCGTGTAATATATTTATCAGTGATATATTACTTCAGAGAAATTTAATTTTTATTATTTTCAGATGGCTTTGTGCAATCACTGAATATAGTTGTGGAAGTCCATAACTTCATCAAATCAAAAAACAAAAATTTAATTTTGACCACGATGTAATTCTATTATTAATTAGATAATATTCATGAAATTATAATTATTAGTTTGATCAAGTCTGGTACGCAAAATGAGACATCATTTCAGTCGATGACCTTATATATTTTTAGCAGATAAAAGAACTAATATAATAATACATTCATATTTATTCATGTTGAATTATCTTTTGATCAAATTTGGTTAATAAATAAAGACGAAAATTAAATCGTCAAAAAATGTACTATTAAACCTTATAAAAATAATGTTATATGAAAAATTATAAATGTAATAATTTTTTGTATAAATTTTTCAATCTTGTTCGTAATTTTTACACTAACTTAATATATGACAAACAAATTATTTTTGTTCACATTATAATTGTAAACAATAATTCAACATAGTTTGTCTACATTAATTTATAACTAAATTTCATATTTATCTTTCATTATAAAATGAAAAAAAGCAAAATTAAACTCTGTATACTTAAATTTTTTGTAAAGATTAAAATTATAATTAGTATTTAATAAAATTTTATCAAAATCGCATTAAATAATTTTCGTTCGAAAAAAAAATGTTCAAAGGAATTAAAGTAATATTTTAATGATATTTTTACATCATACACATATCGCACAATATTTGATCAATGTGTTTTATTTTAAATTTTATTAATAGAAACATTCTTTATTTACAGGTCAGAATTAAATTCTCAGTGAAACATCGCCACGATACACCATGACGAATGGGAAAGGTACTAACATATTGAAATAATATATTGAATACGCGCTTATACATATTTCATGAAATAATATTATATTTATTGATAACGCCGAAAGTATTGTGGTTAAAAAATATCGTCAGTTGGATGTGTATAACTACACGTCGTCACCTATATCTTTCGATTTTTCCCTAAATGCACATAAATTTGAAAAGCGTCCATGCAGCGTTTAAATAAAACGTTTAATAACCATTATTAGACGATTTGATAAATTTATGTACTACAAGGGTTTGATCGAAATAAAAATACCTTTAAAGTCGGTAATCAATTACCAACCATGCTGCGCAGCGCTCAAATGAACAAAGCGTCATCTTTATTATCATACCCGTTCTCTTTTTCTTGAGAATTTATTTATTGAGAATATCAAACAGCTAACATTCAATCGTAATGTTATATTCAAATAAAAATTACCGACATTTCCGCTGTCGCGTAGCGTCGCACACTAAACAAAAAAAACAAAAAAGGTTTCTGTAAAATAAATTCGGTTCGACGAAACCTACCACTTTAATGAAGTATTTTAACATTTGCTTTAAAAATGTATTCGTTTCCATTAATTATGTATATTGTGAAGGTTTTCATCGATTCGAAAATACTGCCATTTAATCGGCGTACATTCCAAATCTAAGCACGATCACATAATTAATCAACGAGATCGCATTCTAGCACTTAAGAATAGTTCCTAAGTCGCACTTAAGAATCTCGAAAAACCTGTAAAATCTTCATCTTTTTATATAAAATATTTACAATGTTTGTATTTTTATTATTAATACAAATTTTATTGTCTTCCCGAGTATCAATAAGATCCAAGGAACATAAAGATTTTGCATAATTTTCATTTAAAAGTATTAAGTCAAATAACCATAAAGTTTGGTAGTGACTTTTAATTAATAAATTTAAAGTTGTAGAAAATGTACGCATTCGAGATTCTTGACACAGTGTTCGGTAATAAGTGTAAATACCATTTTTATATCAAGTAAAAAACGAAAGCCTAAATTATGTGAAAGGCTCATCTCATCAGATTAACGTACTTAAAATTATAAAGATATAATTAATCAAAACTGAAAATTAAGTATATTTATTTAAATTGTTATTATTGATAATAATTTGATAAACTTCTCTGAGTTCTAATCATCATCATTTACCAACAAACTATAAAATTAAATCAATAAAAAATCTAGTAGTAACTAGATTTTTATACTGGTTAATGAAATGTTTAAATAATATGCTTTACCACAAATGAAAACAGTGAAAAATGATATAACACTTATATCAAAATCTGTGGGCAGCATATATTTACATCCTGGTTATTATTTATTTTACTTAAATAAAATTAAATTTATTCACTACAATTTTTATAGGATAATTTGATCTGTTGTTTATTATAATTTAAAATAGCATTAATTGGAAGCAGTCCACAGACTTAATTATGAAATGTAATAAGTACAAAAGACGAATAATACTATGTAAAATTTTTTTTTTAATTCATACAAAGATATAAAAATTATTTTTCCAATACAGAAAAAAAACACACAAACTCATAACTCCGTTGCAAAATCCAAGATAACATGTTTCCGCTATTTACAAATCGAAGAAATATTTCAATATATCAATAAGATTTCAAATTTGTGTTCAAACTGGAAAAACGTATACGGTAAATTTGTCGATTAACTGAAATTCTGTTTTTATCTAACGATCTGGAAAACTGTGTCGTAATTAAAGTTATGCATCTGTATTACACTTATTTATTTTCGCATACTAATTTTTTTTATTACATTTTTTCTTGAATTAATTTATTCGACGCGGAAACTTTTTACACAAATTTGTACTGTCCAATAACATTCTAATCATACATGCGTCAATTGTATTCATTACAAATAATGACTATAGAAAAAAACTATAAAATTTAAAAGTAAAGTTTAAACGGATCTGATCATGTTTTTTTAATTTATCGAATCATTTTTAGACAATTTTTACGTCTTTGATATGGTAATACCTAAAACATGTGTTCTTTTTGGAAACATTTATATATAATGTTATCGAATACTGTCGCAAGACGTTATATTTCGACTGTTTCAAAAGAAATAATTGTTCTATCGATATCATGCAAATTGTAAATAAGATTTCTGTATATATACATCACAAACGCGTGATCGAACGTGTTTTAGGCCTTAAGGACAGAGTAAGAATTATTCAAATATCATTTAAGATACGATGGATAAAGATCTTCGAATTTAAAACGAGCGAAGATATTTTACATCGTCTTAAAATACGCGAAAGTACGGAATTCGAATGCATCTTGTTATTTTAGTGCCTACAAATTGTTAAAATAGTTTCTTTAAAGTAGAAGTCAAAAGAACTGTTAATTTTCTCACTTCGCCAAATTGAAATTATGTTATTTCCTTGTCTTGCATCTTAATAAAAAAATAATTTATGCAACGGATTTTCAAATAAAGAAAGACCGCTATTTTCATTTTTAAGTGTAGATCTTAAATATTTCACGAAACACTTGATCGATAATGTCGGAATTGTTTCACTAAATTTTTAATGTCAAGCGCACTAAAATTTTAAGATACATCCTAAGTTTAGCCTTTACTCTTAGTTGCGTTTATTTTTCGCGAGTCACGAAATGTTGAATCGCTTTTTCACTCCGAGCAATGACCACAATTTGACAAATTAAATAGCATAGTTCGAATTCGTGTTTGTACTTTTTTACTTTAACAAGAAACTGCATTCTCACATTCAACTACCAAATAGTTTTATATGGCTTTGGTCGGGGCGAAAGTGACTTTTAACAGATTTGATAACGAAATTCTTGCTTATTGTCTAGTCATTAGTTATTAGTCTAGTTTTAGGTTTTGGCCAAGGCATTTGCTTTCAATCCGATATTGTGATTTCGATATCGTATTTCATTTGTGTGTAATCGATGTCATATTTATATATTACGGATTGAACATTATTTATTGCTGTACATTCCCGTGTATTGAAAGTCGAAGTTTATTTGTTGTAATTTCTCCTCCATATCCCATTATTCTTTAGTATCATAGTGTCATTGTCAAAATATAAAGCAAGTCACACTCAATTCGTAAATTGATTATACAAGTATTGCGGTATTCCCGAATATATTACACTTGTATTTTCATTTGTACGAAAACACATACATTTCATAAATTTACTTCGGCGAATAAATAGACCGGTCATATTGTTATCATTTTAGTAATTCAGAAAGTGTCAATATTTTATCACAAGTGTGATATATTCGAATGTGTTATAACTGTACATATAGTTTAGAATTGAAAACATGTAAATTGACAATTACAATTTCTGTAGAACCGATGTCTTAAAAAAATAAAGAACAAAATAACGCATTACTTCATTCTTTATTACATCCTACTGAACGAATTTAAAATTCAGTCATCATTAATTTTAAATGATGCATAAGAACGTAATTAATTTAAATATTATACAAGTACAATTCAATGTAAATTATATCACGAATATACTGTTTTAATATTCTTCCGAACCGTGTTCCATTCAAGAGATTATGCAAAATTACAGTAACAAATATCACCATTTTAATCAAAAAATCATTTCTGCACTATTTCGTCTCAAAATTATAAAAAGTTCTTTTTCTAAAAAACACACTAGTTATTAATTAAATCATTCACTATTTAGCAGTAATTTTCATTAAGAATTTGAAATTATTTATAATATATTTATGTTATTACGATATTCTGTATAATGATAATATTTAGAATCAGCAAAAATATAATTAATGAACTAATTATTCAGTTTAATTTATTACAAATTATATTAAATTAGCAAATATAATGAGTTTAAGATCCTATACATTAAACATTAAACTTTTTCTGTATGATATATGCATATACGAATTGAAATCATTCATTGAACTAAATTTGTTGACTAGTAAGATTTGCTTTGTGAAAGATACAAAACCAAAATGAATGGTGTAAACACATACACAATTGGACATTATGTAAACTTAGTTGCATCTTTATTTATTTTATATTTTTGTATGTGTTACATCTTGCACAAAGCAAATCTTCCTGCTTTGGCAAAGTAAATCTATTGACTTAGTTCCTCCTGTGCATTTTAAAGCATAAAAGATTAAACATTCTCGTTGTTTCGCTTGCTTTTGTTTAAAATTCTTTTCTGAAAAAACAACATTAATTCAATACAGAAATTAATTAAAGTAAAAATTGAAAACTTAAAAATATCGTATCATTTTCATCATATGTTGAGCATTAATTATATAGTTAGTCAACTTAAGTATATATTTATTAATAATAGCAATGACAATGTGGAATTAGTCTGATTTAACTGGATATCTTAAGGTTTATTCAATGTTAATTTAACGTTTTGGTTTCATTAATTAAATTAATATTAATTCGACGATATAAACTACATAGATTCAACTAGCATATTTTTTTAAGATACTAAGAAGTTTTTCGTAAAAATTTTAAAACATTTTCTATATAACACAGTAAATAAAACTAATTCTTGATATGTATAATCATAATATCAAAAAGTTGAACTACCAAATTGAAATACATAAATAAGTTACAAAAATTATATAATCATTGTATTGTTTTAAGTTTTTGTCAGTTTTAATAATGAATTGTATTTAATTTAGAAGATTTATTCGATTTATAATTTGAATTCGTTTTTTTGAATCTTTAGTTTAAAACTGTTATCAGTGCCTAATCATAAATAAACAAGCATTATGTTTGATAATTATTCATCAACCTGATTTTCCAATATTATCTAAACCACTAATGGTGCACTTTAATCTGAGGGTGTAAACTATGTTCTCACGAAGCAAGCAAATAACCATAATACCTCTCTCTAACTGTAAGCCTTTCCCTTTGAATACGGTCAATATAATATCATTGTTATACATGTGACCTCTTTCATGAACACAATATTCTTCGGTATTTTGCTTCTGCTTTAAGTTCTACATCACACGCCTGTAAATATCATCACTTAATGAGACAGTTTATGTTAACTACTTCTGAGAATTATTACTATTGTTAATATGCGTACAGAAAGTACACAATTACATACATAAACATTACACATGTAATGTAATTAAATACGTAAATCATTTTTATTGATAAAAAATATTGAAAATCATGTTTAAATGGTTCACAGACGGTTCGAAAAAGAAAGTTATTATACTTTATACCATTTTATGTTACATCAAGCAAAAAATGTAAATATCTCATCCAATGTAATCGTATTTTTTAATTTCTATATTTTACAATTATTTATTGGATATATAAAGTGTATTGAAGTATTAAATATATTTTAAAAATGAATTCTAATAAAACTAAAAAAATATTAATAAGAGTAAAAAATGTAATAATAAATCAATGGAGCGTAAGTAATGCATAATTTATGTACTTTAATAGTTCAAAATGATAAAATGTCTGTTGGCTTTTTTACGTTATATATTTCGAGTATCCCGAGGCTACAAATACCTCCTGTATCTTCATCATGGTTGTTATTACGTTCACTGTGTTTCATTTCTCTCACAAGACATCCGAGTGATTCATTAAATTTATAATTATTACGTACTGGTTTTGTATTATGAAATATTAATTCATTTATAGTTTAAAGCTTGTTTCGAGGTGAACTAATATAATGGACTACCACAAATGCCAGAATGCAAAGAAATGTGCCGTATTGTAATAAATAAATTTTAATAATATAAATTACAGTGCAGCCGTTTAATGACAATAACTAAATATTAAATATGATCACATTTATTTTTGTAACAAAAGTTTTTTATTTCTTTAGAAAATCTATTCGAAATCTGATTAAATTTATTTCTTTCACATGTCTAAATCCATGTAGGTCCAATTAAATTTAAACCGATGTGAAGTATGTTTAATCAAACATAATCAGATAAATGCAGATTCAGTTTCAAGTTTGATTGAATCAGTTTTCGCATTAAAAAATTAAGGTTTACAAAAATAAATAAAACTGCATAAAAATATGTTAATTTTCAAATTTTAACAAAACTGGAATATTTTCTCATTATGCAATATTTAATGGACTGTGTACTATTCTATTAATTTTGAGAATAAAATCCGAGATTGATTTCTGTCAGAAATGTATAGTTGTCTATAAAAAGCAAATATATTCTTGCTTTAACATTGCTTAAAAACTCAAAGATAATTATTTTTATATAAATCCGTACCTTTTATTCACATAAAAGTTTTTTTTTTTTTTATAAAATTGGATTTGATCAAATTTAAATATATTTGATTAGTAAAACTTCAGTAACTAACATAATTTGTGCAAATTTAACTCTGTAGTAATTGTGAAATTTTTTAACAATAGTATTTTCCAACTCAATTACTATATTTATATCTCAAACATGATTTATAATTACGTTATTGAGTTTTTTTCTACACGAGTGTTCGTATTATAATTAAATCTTGTGTGGAGACGTAGAAAACGTTTCAACATTATTATAATTCGAACTAAAATCATTGATAAAATAAAAAATTTATTGAAAACAATTGTGATAAAAATATAGCACCTACTACTACTTTAAGACATGATTATAATTTCATATAATAGAAAATACAAATATATGTGAAATATATTTAATATATAATATGCATCATTCTTACATAAAACGTATAGTATTTTAATTCTTTTAAATGTTTATTATATCATTACTTTTAAAAAATGGTTTGCTTAAATTAATCTTTGCTATTAATAATAATCTGTATAGAAATTTAATATTTGAATAAATATTTAATTATACTTATTATATATAGAATTTAAAAAATTATGTGCTTTTATGTATTGTTGAATACAAGTTCAGTTTCTTGAACGTTCAACTTTATATGCTTCTAGTCATTTCGAAATATCGTCTCGCTAGCTTTTTCCTTGCCACTTCATTTCTACTCTCTTGCAATTTTAGACGTTTCATTTACCTTTTCTTTGAAGATATAAAATATAAAATACTAATAGAACTACTTTAAATATTGTACCGTGTTTATCAGAAAGTATCTGTCACAATGCCTCACCTATTAAAAGTTTTGTGTTATTTTAAGTTTTTATTTCAAATAAAAATAAACAAAAAATACAATCTGGTTACAAATTTTATAATACATCCTATAATTGTACATAAACTGTTTAAAGTTATATTATTTATTTAAAACTACACTATATGTTGTTATACTCACCATATTATTTCACTATTCAGTTATTTGTATAATTTATTGTACAGTCTACCACCTGGTTTATTACATGAATTTCACGTAATTTACAGTTAAAGATTTAAAACTAAAATAAATATTATGAAACTATAAATCTCAAATTTTATATACAAATTTTAGTTACACATTTTTCTTATCTGTAAAACTATTCTTAGGCAGGTAACATATAAAAATAATTATAAACACAATTTTTTGCAAAACATTTATATGCCAAATATATAATTGTCTGAAAATATCGCAACGATTCACTGAAATATTTGATCGCATAAAAGTAATTAAAACAGAGTAAAACATATTAAGGAATTATCTAAAAGGAATACTAAATACAAAAAATTCCATAAATAACGAATGACAACTTTTTACATTTTTTTAGAACAAATAATATTTAAATGAAGAAAAAAATTCCATCTTGATAATTACATTTTTTTAATTTTCAATATGATACCTAAAGTCTGATCTTATTATGTTCAAAATCAATTTCACATTGAATTATATTCTTAAATCATATGTCTATAAAACTAAAATGCACTTTGAAACGTTAAAACATCATTTAAGATTACTAGTTTAAATATTTAATTTTATATGGAGTATAATTATTTTCAAATACTATTTTTAATGAAATACATTAATATTTTAAAATACTATTTCGTTTGTAATTTTGATCTTAGTAGCATTTGTATTTTGCAATTCATAAGTGCAAAAATGCCATTTTATATTTGTACTTTTCACTTTAAGTCCCCCGGTCAAAAAAATAACGAAGGCGCATAAAAACTTATCAATTATATTCATTAAATTAACAAATCCTTATTTCGCACATTCAACGGATACGTTGATAATTTTTGCAACTTACACTTATAAAAGTACATTTGTCTATCATTTATAATGTCTTTTATCCCTCTAATAGAAAAACTACTGACTGAATAGAAAATTTATTTTCGCTAATATTACTAGAGTATTTATTCCTTTTCTGACTAATAGAAGAAAATCTCTTTTTCTTTAACAAGTAATGAAAAATTTTATCGCTTTCACAATACATTGTATTTATTTAATATAACAATAT
>JABFOX010000641.1:0-15649 GCA_022817665.1 Axea sp. ZL-2020
AATGATCGCCCACGAACTTCCCCAGGTTAAACGATGAAGTTAGCGTTTAAACTACTTACAATTCTATTTTCATCTGCATAAGCTCCGCTGATTTTAACTTAAGGGTTCAAGACTATTTTAATGTCATTTTTAATTCAAATGCTGAGTTTTATTAACGGGATCTTTCGAGATTTCCACTGAATCATGAACCCCCTTAACTTAGACTTACGAAAATTAAGCAGATATTAGTGCTTGAAGAAGTACTCTGTTAAAGATTTCAGAACGCCTAAAAACTGTAAATGATATAATATTCTCTAACTGAAGATATAATAGTTCAAACATTAATAAAGAAAACGACTGTTTTATAATATAAAAGATAGGTCAAAATGAATTAAATATTAATATTGAATTGTATTAATATTGGATAATAATATGAAATAAATGATAATTGTATTAATATTTATGTAAATAAGTCATAAAAGATTTTGAAACATAGTTTACATTACGATATTTAATTTATGCAAGGTTAAAAATATATATTTAATTATAACTTAAATTAATGATTTTATTCAAATGATTCAATGAAATAAGATGAAGAATTTAAATTAATCTTTCTGATTTGTCGTTTAATAATACTTTCGAGTTATTTTTGTAACCAGAATGATATACGAGGACAGTGCCAAAAGTATCCGACCTAACAAATGAAACACAATTTTTGAAAAAAAAATTTGTTTCTCTACACAGTCTCCTTTGAACTCAATGCACAGTGTTCAATAACTTCAAAAACCTATTTATAGTGAGAACAGTTGAGCTCCATAAAATCAACTGCAGAATCCACCTCTTCATTGCTGACAAATCTTTTACCAACAATCCATTACTTCAAGTTTGAAAACAGCAACATATACATGGCAGGCATCGATTTATTTAATCTAAAAAGAATATTGTACAATGTAATAGGAAAGAGACAGAAATGGTAGAAACTATATTTGTTTTCATTTTTACTCCTATCATTGTGAATACTTTTATACTGTATGATCAAACGAATCGTCCTCATTTTCAACCTCACAATGTTACACTTTTAAATTTCTAAATAAGTCTCGCCAAGCAATTAATTAGATCATTTAACTGCTCACAAAACTTTCGAAATATTTGTAAAGTAAATTTGGCTGATCATATTTCAAAACCAATATATGCAAAATAAAATCTAATAATCCAATTCATATTTCGTTAATGTACAATAAATGTAAAGTACCCTTGTGCAAATATGGATGCTGTTTTAATTATCATAATAACTTGGACAGTAGAAAAGTAAATGTTTTAAAAATTCTGAATTCTACTAAACCTGATAAAAGAAAGTAAGATATTAAAAATAACAATTATTTTTGTCTTGTAAAATTCCATGTTTTAGTTTTGTTATGCAATGTAATAGCATTATATATAATAATTTATTTTTGCAATTTTAGTTAATTTTTGTTGTATTACTAGTCTCTATAAAAAAATGTGATAAACATGAAATGAGATATGATAAATATCCCAGATTGATACAAGTTAAATTATTTTATTTGAAATATTATTTATTATTATTGCATAAATGTTTATTTAATGTGAAAGTGGAGTAGTATCTAATATTAAATACATGCATTATATTACTGTAAAATTCATTGTTATGCCTTCGTGTAAACTTTGTGAAGAAAAAAAATGTTTAATATATTTCAAACAAAATTTACTTCAACAAACATATTAAATAAATATTCCCCTCCTCCCTTTCCAGTAGAACAAAAATATAAAAGCAGACATTCGATAGTTATATCATTAAATTAAAGTTTTCTGACTCTAATTAAATAAAGTGTCTTGTCATAAAGCGCTACGCACGGCCCTGTTATGCTGGTCGTTTGTCTTTATAATTCATGCTTATTACACACGTCCGCCTCTAAAGAAGCGGGGCAAGCTTGGACCTTTAAATGTTTAAGCTTTATAGGATGGTACTTTCTACCACAGTCATTTGTTTGAAATAATTTTGCAATCTATACGTTAGGTCGGATACTTTTGAAATACCCCTCGTGTTATAATTATAATAAATGTATTATTAATATTTCATATTTTTTCGTTTACAATTATTATTTTAAAAATTTTTAGAAGCCTTGAAAAGTATATTGTAGGTAAAAAGTATATTGTACGAACTTATTGAAATTATAAAGTATATTCAGAAATGTTTAGAATAATGAACATTTTCAAAAAATCATACAGTTTTTTGAAAACTGTATTTTTCTCGAATATGAGCTCCAGCGTGGATCTAATGTACCACGCAAAACTTGAAATGCTAATGAAATGTTTGGTAAGGATGTGGCTACCGAAAGCATAATACGAAGGGAGTTTGAGAAATTCCAATCTGGTGATTTTGATCATCTAAATGAACTGTGTGGATTTTAATCTAACACCAAGATCATGACCTAAAAGCTACAGTGGAAAAAAATACATCACAAATGACCCACGAATTAGCAGTGGGTTTGGCGTTAACATTTCAACCATATTAAACCACCAGAAAGGTAAAGAAGGTGAAAATATAACTTAACATAAATCTAATGAGTATTCGAAGAGGAATCGTTTAGAAATGATGTGGGAGTCGAGGTTCGTGAATAGAGACATTTCAATCCTTTTGCAGAACACTGTTCAACCGCGCATTACCCGAATGACGTTGCTCAAACTACAGCAGCTAGGCTTCGAAACTCTCTATCATCTAACGAATTCCCCAGATCTTCCACCTATTGACTACCATTTCTTTCAGGCGTTGGATCTTGCAAGATAATTTTACAAGGAAACGTATTACATTTTTAATATGACATATAAAACGCCTTTTACGATTTTATCACCGTTTGCTCTTCAGACTTCGATGCCAGCATTAACTACCTTTCTTTAAAATAGAAAAATTGTACCGATAATTTAGGCGCATATTTCGATCGATTATATTAGTTCTTGCACGAAATATAATAAACCAAAGTTACACTTTCAAATCGGAAATTTCATACACAATGACCTAACAGTTATTTTTTAATCCAAAGTCAAGTTAATTATACGTATTAAAATAGCAAAAGATCTTAGGTAATGTTACCAGTTATATTTATAACTGCTCAAATTCTTATACATTATTTTGCATTTAAAAAATTGTATTAATTTAATCATTGTCATATACATATATATGTGCATATATCTCCAAAATTAACAAGTATTTTATTTATAACACGAATGAATGTGTTTCATTTAATTATATAGTAATAAAATCTATTATTCCAATATTATAAATTGTTATAATGAATGTAATTTAATGATCTGAAATCACAATTATACTAATTTGTTATAACTTTTTAAACCCCAGTAAATTTCTTGCATGCTTAATAATTTGTCATAAATAATTTAAATATTTGTATCGATATTCCTATCCCCCCCATTTTTGTTTATGGATGTGTTATAGTTCTTTCTGTAGCATTCGCTTTTGTGATATTTTTTATTTAAAAATTATGGTTATACCTCAGTGTAACATCGTGAAATAATCTATGGTTATTGTAAAAAAAAATATTATTTTTTTGTGGTTCTTTTGTCGAAATCTGTGATATCTTTTATCAACGAGTTGAGTCACGGTACATTTTTTTCAAACAGAGCAAATTTTATAACTAGGTGAAATCTAAAATTCTGAATATTCATTCAAGCATACATTAACCATCTCTTGGTATCGCTATTTTCGTTGTCCTTTATTTGTAGCAATTATTGTACTTCAATATCTTTTTATGTGAAGTCGTGCTTTAGCGATACGAATAGAGGGTTAAAATTGATGGTGCCCCAATAATTGAACGCGACTTCAACGAACGAAATGTGCAATGTCAAGCCAATTATACAACCGCCTAATGACGGAGGGAAAAACCATAAAGGTAAAATTTAATTAATTTTGTTGTTGTTTGTACTTGTATTTTGTGGCATGTTATTAAGTGTAATGATAACAATATTTATTTTTATATGTTTTAAATAAATTTACTTGGATTGCATAAATACTAGGAAAAACTTAAATATTTACTTAAACTCAGAATCCAATTTTTCGTTTTTTAAATCCCAGTAAGTAAATAATAAGTAAAAATCTTAAATAATAATTATTTGAGATTTTTTATGGATATTAATGACATTGATCTATCAAAATTGTATCACACAACAGAACTTATCAAGAAACAGTATTCCTTCTTTCGATTTGTGTGTTTATTAGTGTTTGGTGTGTTGGGGAAACCTCTACCTGTTGGTAATTCATGCAGTAATGCATTAGGAACACTATTTGGTATTCGTTGGTAGAATTTTCAACCATCTCACTGTAATTCCTTTTAATAATTTATAGTACCGAGTTTGTGGTATACTTTAACCACCCATAAATTGTATATTTTGTAGGTTGTTGAACATTTTTATTTTTTAGAACGAAAGAAAACCAAGATGTCATCTTTGTAACAAACTGTCACTAGGATTTATCATAGCTTTTAACATCATGAAATTACTAATTAATTTTTCCTAAAAATTGAAAATATTGTGTTCTTTCTCTATTCAATTTAAAACATCAATTGAAGTAAACCGATTACCACGCATAATAGTCCGTACAAAATCCTTAAATTGATGCACGAAGTTTTTAAACATATGTCAATTAATTTATACAAATTTTTATTAACTATGCCCATATATGGTATTGCATTAAACATATTACACTCGCAAATATTTCTCTACCACACGAATCCCATTCGTTGTATTAATTTTATACAAACTCCCTAAATCAATCCAATAAAGCTTTGAATTCTATGTCTTCAATTTTATTAGACTTTGTCCACATATTCGAGGCATTAGTGTAAAAATCTGGTTATACATTTACAGTTCAAAATAACACTACTTTCTTCCATCTATCGGATAATGTATAAATCCCGCGTTGAAAAAACTGCTCATTTTACAAGGCGATCTCTGCGTCTATCCAGTTTTTGATTTTGTTATGAGAACATAAATGCTGGTCAGCAAGGTTGTGTGCCATTGATCGAAACACGTGATAGATAGCATTATCTATATAACGTGCGTTAAATAATATTAACTTCCAAATATACGCGTTAATGCTTTATGATGCTTGACCCATTACTCATCGAATCATTTAAGCTTTAACGACGCTACTTTTGACGTTTTCAAAATAATGGACAAAATAGAATTTTGTATGTTGACTAAACATTGATAATTTGGTTAGCAAAAATACCGTTCGAAGTCAGCGATGCTTTGACAAGAGTTATAAGGTGTTCTTTGTGGAGAACAACCATTTGCCGGTCGTTTACTGAATGTAAATTGAGTCATGCATACACTGATGATGCCAAACGCTCCGAATGACAATTTAAGTAACAACACCAGAAAATATAAAAAAAACCTCCAAATTGTGTTAGACAACCGTAAAGTGAAGTTTTAAGGAAAAGTTGGCATGGTAAAGATATGAAAGGGCAGTGTATAAAATATTTTGGATGAACATTTTGGTATAAGAGAACTATTTTGCAAATAGATGTCACGTTGGGCAACAGAGGAACAAAAACAACGTCAATAAACAAAAAAAAAATGACTCAGAGCTCTGTTTAGAGGTGTTTATGCAAAATAAATAGGATTTTTGCACCTGTTTATACATAGTTTGTTTCATGATACTCGAAACCATATCATGATTTTCGTGAATAAATCTGGTGGAAGTCTCTTCCACCAGACGTCGTTCATTATTTGTAGATTTGCTGGCTTTGATAATTTTAGGTGTCCAGATTTTTAAACAGAAGTATTTAATCGTGGTATGAAATTCTTGTTTTTTCATTTTTTTAAATAAAGACAAGTTTGTTACTTCGCTTGTGTCGATGAAACTAAGTGTTATAGTTAATATAGTTGAAATTTTAGCGAATTAGTGAGAGATGACGCTTGTCAAAATCAAAACTTTCACGATGCTGCAAACGCCGTGTCTTAGATTTTTTAAGGACTTGTTAAACAGCTATCGTTCTTTTCGTACAATTATTTATAAGTACTTTGTTTTAGCAAATGTTCTAAATTTACATAAAGTTTACACGAAGTAAGCTTAGAAAATGTATGATTTATCCAAGTCGTGCATGTATATTCGTACAACTTATAAATATCCAATAGAAATTATAGAGGAAGAATGAACAGTACAGCAATAAATTTATATAATTATTTCTGCAATGAAAATCACAGTAATTATCTTTTAATCTAACAACGAGCTAAAAGATCACAGTTGATTATGAATAAACGCATGCAAACACTGCGTTTCTGGTTACGTTTGCATGCTGGACGGTTATCATGAGTTTTACAATAAATCCAACGCATCTGAAAATTATTTTCTTTCACAATTATTATATTTAACGACGATACTTATCAATTGCAATCATTTTTGACATTTCTTTGTCTTTCATTTTTTCCAATCATTTAATCACTTTTATAATTGATTCATTACGATCCTTTCTGATAGGAACCATAGATGTTCTTGGACATTATTAAAAGACATATTCTTTGGACCATGAATTCTTATAGGTTTAACTTCATTCTTTTCAGAATGTAATAAAACCTAATTGAAGTAATAATAAAATGATGCGTGTTTAAAAGAACTTAATAATCATTCAAGAAAAATATGTATTTTCAATTTTTAAACTATGCATTTCATTCAGTTAAAAATATATTTGATCCGAATACATTTTCAGTTGAAGCAAACTAACATTTAAGTAGACTGGATTATGTTATTTAATTATTTATATTATATATATTTGATAGAATTCAAGTTCTTTTGCATTATTCGATAATTTAATTTAACGTTCGATTTAGTGTTGTACCACACGGCAAAATATTGTATGAAGTGAATTTAAATGTTGAATCTAGTATTGACACAGTTATAATAAAACCTACGATGCGTTTATCGCATTGTGTTTAATAAATATGAATTAGTGATTATAAATAATGTATGTATTTATTATGAGAAGTAATTAATGTTGTACAAATAGTAAAATGTTATTTTATTTGAACAAAATACATCATGACATTTAAATAATAAAACGTAAGTATTAATTGTATTTGTTTTAAAAATTCATTTTATTACAAAAATAAGTAAAAAGAGAATTTAATGTATTTATTTTTCATTTAAACAAACAATTGTTTAAGTAATTAAAACTGAATAAAACATATTAAATAAAAAACATTAAAATACATGTTTGTATCAGTTAGTAATGTAGGGTTCGGATAAGGACACTAACAAATCAAACATACGGCAAATATATATTTCTACATTTATTGTAGAAAAAATGTATGTTTACTAAGTACACTGAAGTACATGAAGCATCTTGTGATTTATCTTTTAACATTTTATACAAAACATCAGGCAAATATTTTTCGTTGTAATCAAATCTAGTGTAGATATATAAAACTGAGTCTGACCTAATCTTATATAATTAGTAGCTTACTCGCATTAGAATTTGAAAATAAGTAAATAAATGAAACTAAAATAATTGAAAATGAAAAAAAAATTGTATAACTTTTACAATTTTGATATTTTTTGAAGTTAACATTTACAATTTGATATTTTTTAAAATTATAATAAATAAATTGGTGTAATTAATGGTAAGTTAGAATGAAAACAAATGTAATGCTTATTATTCTCAAGTTTTTGTGTTAAAAGCAATTTTGCACAAAATTAATTTAAACATTTTAAACAAGTTTGCTGTAACTCACAGATGGCCAACATTCTTCAGAAAACGAATATCTTTAAGTAAGATAAGATTACAAAAAAAAAAAATTTACGTTTGTCCTAAATTGAGGATTGAACAGTTCTCAATTGTCGGTAGGGTATTCTGACAGTGCAATCTGCAGCAATTCTGTAATACTCCAAATCTTTCTCTCATTTTAGTTGTCATTTAAATTATCACATTGTAATGTTTTTCTAAATTACATTAATGCCAATCAAACACAATGTCTGTTATCATTTTTGTTGTTGTTAATGACATTATCAGAATATATATAAGAACAATTAACAATCAGTTGAAATGATGAAATTTAAAGAGCAGATATAATATTTATTACGAAATTAATATTAATTTATTGTTGTTATTATTATTTCCATTGACAAGAGATGATGTGTACTGCTTGCGACTGCAAGATTGAACTGGAAGATTCGCAATACCGGGTCGATACCGATTTATCGACGACCAGGATATCCTGGTGAAATCCCGGATATCAAGATATTGTTTGGGTGCCTGACATCGAGAAATAATAGGAAACCTTGATTTCTGTCTTCAACGAAAAGGAATTTCGAAAAGCTGTTTACTCGCTGAAGAAAGAAAAAACGGGATGAAATCCTTATTGAGGCCCAAGTGACAGATCGTCACATTGCACGTGTTGTGTTCGACCCGTGCAATATTTGGATCAGGGAAAGAATTTTTCCAAAAAGATGGAAAAAGAAGCGGTTATACATCTGAAAAGAAGTTACTCTAACTACGTTTGCATACCGCTACTTAGGATGACGGAAAGCTAAGTGAGAAATAATTTAGTTTTAGGACCGGTAGTTCCATCATCGTTGCGATCAGATTGGTCAATATGGAGAAAGAACTGTAACTCGTGGGGGATTGTTTTTTTAATCATTCCGGAAGTGAAGAATTCGGCGATATGGGAGGAAATACCGCGGGAAATAGAGATTTCCATATATCGAAGTATCTCTTTCGCATTTTGGGCAACTTCCTCGGAGATTGCGCTTTAATATATTAAATGTCGACGGACTTTCGAAGTATCGATATCATAGCAGGAGCCGTACAGGGATCGGTTCTCGATCACCTAGGATATCTAGAACGAAATCCTTCGTACGAAGATGCTGGAAGAATCTATCCTTATAGATTATTTTGATAGCGAAGATCGAATTAAGAAATAGGGCGTGCGCAAACATCTCGAAATCGAGACTGGAATCATTTTACCCGACACATTCGATTCCTGATAATGGAAATGCGTGGCGGAGTACGTGCATGGCGTATTTAACCCAAAAGAAATAGGACTCTTTGGACTTTGAAAGCCTGAGCAATGCGATCAAAGAACAAAAAATAAGGTTTCAGAGTTCGTAGAAAAAGACTCCACTCTAAAATAATGCTAAACCAAATTTCATATTGATCACGTATCAAGTAGGAAGGGTTTGTGGTTTTCATTTTGTATGAGACCAACATACCTGAGGAATTGCTAAACGATGTCTATGAAAATTCTCCGTGCTTGCCGACAAAAAAACAAATAAATTATTATTACTGTACAAAATAAAAATATAAATTTTGTGTCAAAATATTTTTAACTTATAAATTTTGAAATAATAAACATTATATCTGCTTTGATATTATAATTGATCGTTAATTATACATATGTGTATGTATATATATATTATGATATTGTCATAAACGAAAATATAATCATATAATAATCACAATAATTAGTGATAATTAAATGATTATATGTATTATATGTTATATGTATGATAAACATAAACATTCGTTAAAAAGAAGTTTAATTAAAGTTTATCTAATGAATATGTAAAACAGTTTCAATTTATTACTATAAAAATTTCATTTTTTAAGAATGCGTATTAAACATTGTAATATTTTTTTCTGTTACAGAATGGACTTATATAAAAAGACTACTATCTTACAAATTTGTCATCAATAAAGAAATTACACGATTTGCTGGAGAGTGTACCATATAACATTATATTTTAATCATTTTGAAATATGGATTACGAATATTGGTTGATATTAACAGCACTGAAAAAAATGCATTGCCTTTCTTCATCCCAGGTGATTTAAAATAATCGACGATAAAATATAGTACAAATGAATGACTGTAATAGAAAACGTCAAATATTATTTTGTTGTAAAGTAGAATTTTGTTGTACATAAATTGTAAATAATAGAGTTGAATAAAGTTACTATATTTATAAAAAAATTGTTTTTTATTTAATTATATAATCCTCGGTTTTATTTAAGATAAAGATTTATATTTTTGATTAAATTTATTTATAAATATTTTGTCCAAATATTTATTAACTTGCATTTTGAATGTTGATAAAAATATCTAAATTATTATAATTATAAAAGTAGAGAAAAAGACACTTATGTTTTCTAATAATACATCATTCTTCAAATTAAACTTTATATAATATTTATTGTATCATAATGACAAAATAATTTAAGGAGTTTTAATAATGGTTTCAGAATAAACATTTACCTAAAAAGATTTAACTAATATTGCATTGCATATTTTTTTAATGCAGTCATCAAACTTACAAAATTTTTAAATAATTAATTTGAAAATATTTGATACCATTTTACACATCATACGTGATGGAACAAGACTTTATGGTCCATTCTGTTTCATTTTCAGATATCCTGTTTGATGTTCATGATATTTGAATCTTTCATGCATGGCACATCACAAACTATTTTTATATGTCAAATAATAAATCATACATTTAATATAATTCAAATGTTTTATTGTTCCACTTTATATGTGATTAATTCAAAACAGAGCTGTTTTACAAAATACTTTATATTGATACTTTATTTTAGGAGACAAATTATCACCGGGAATCATTCCGTTTTAATTTCTTCGTGAAATCTAAATCATTTTGCCATAAAGCTATATTTAATTCAAAAGAAAAGACGACAAAATATGTTTCTCTTTTGAATTCACAACGAAAAATTAAAATGATTGTAACTTTTATTTTATGTACATTTCGCACAAAATGTTTCAAATCAAGTTGCACATGTTTAACATAGAATTTTAATCTATAATAAAAAATATATGCTTGAATGAAAATTTAAATATTCTCTGGACTTTGCGCACAGCTATTATAGAGGTATCTTAAATTTGAACCGTCAGAAATACATTTTCTCTTAGCATAATAAGAGTAGTAAAATCGCGAAGACTTCAATGGGCGGGACATGTAGCATGAATGGGAAAAGAATCAACGGCACATACGATATATGAAGGTACACTGAGTAGTACGAGATTCTTGAGTAGACCGAGACGAAGTGGGAGGACAATATTAAATTCGATCTTAGGGAAATTGGATACACCGGACGGAACTGGTAGAAAACCGAGAAGAATGCATTCGGTAATTATAGAAAATTACCCCCCCCCATTCCTACATTAGGGTGTTAACATATGATTATCGATACAGGATTTGATACTGATTGCGAATCTAAAAAACATTGCGGCAGTCTTTAACGGTTCTCGAACTCTTTTTGTTAGTTTTATTTGAATTTATACATTGAAAAAATAAACAAAAATGGTTAACATCCAATTATATATATATTGCTTTAAAATAAAGCTAAAACTAAAACAACGTTGTATAATGTAATATTTATTATTATTAAAAATAAATAATTACACGGAATTTTATATTTTAGTACATCTAAATAGAAAAAATTTCTAATTTTACATAAAATGTTTTAACATTTTCCTCTTGCAACATTTTTTCAAAATGTTTTTTTATAGTCTACCAATTGTACACATTGTACATTTTGTCATATCATGTTCCCAAATAAATTAGTTTGAAAAAGTACATTACACAATCAAAATGTAGTAATTTTAATCTAAAATTAAGTTCTCTCACTTTCTCCTATAGGGAAGTGTAACTTAAAAATGTTACATTTAAATTGCGCCAAATTGCGACAAATATCACCTTTTTTTATTATACATTTATTTAAAATTCATTTGATATGGTATTCACTAAATAAATTTAATGTTAATTAAATTTTTTTAAGTGGTACCATATGAAATATATGTACGATTTAGCCATAATATTATTTTACAAATTATGCCTTAATGAAAAGTTTTAGCCTTTGAAAATTACATTTTCATTCTTTTTCCTTTTAATTACAGCGTATTATTATTTCAAACGCTTATAGTTTTTCATTAATGCTTAATTCACAGAATATTTGACAAGCAGTTTCGCGCTATTTGACATAGGTTCCACATGTAAAAAATAGAAATTTTAATTAATCGATAATAGTTGAATTTAGGATAAAACTAAAATGCGATGTGATTAAAATTAGTCTCAATTATTTTTTCATGGGACCTGCATATTTTACAAGATATTTATTCGTGTAATTAATAAATACAAGATATTAATTATACGAAAATCCAAAAATCACTAATTGTAACAATTTATATGCATCAAATAATATATGTATATATATAATATTTCATGTAGTAATTCGTTCTTATATTCAGAAGTGAATACATAAAATTTTCATGACTAATTATTAGCATGTCGTGTTTTCTTATCCATCGAGTTCCATCATCACAAAAGTGATAAAATGCTTAAAATGTAATTAAATTTGTTTATAATTTTCCAAATACTAATATTCTATTTAACAACAATCACTTTCCTCTCCTTTCGAAAAGATAAGTCTTAGTATTCATACTGGAAAAGCACATTTTATTTAGACTAAACCTATATAAACTGGAAAAATATTTCATTTTTATAATTTTAGTTTGCGTTGTTTTCAAGATCGGAATATCAACCATTAAATTATCATTTGAAGATCGTCCTATTTGTCGAGATAGATATGCGTAACACTTTTAAATAGGTGAAATCGAAGGATATACTTCAAGAACTGTGCCGTACCCTATAATATTTGGATGGGCACACTAATTAAGCATGCAGAGAACTGATTCGTTAGTCGACTATTTTGCATATTCTTTACAAAATCTCCTAGAATGGTATTCTTCGTATAGAGGTGTTTAAAAATCAAACTCGATGAGCTATGACAATTATATGTTGCGATGATTGATGTTAAACTAGGGCACAATGTGGGAAAGGTTTAACGGAGGCTGAAACATAAATAAAACTGTACTGATCTTGCACATGAGTATTCTATTTGAGGTACCAGTGTGATATCGGCTTAGAATGTTGGTTGTCCCAATCAACCGGTTAAAATAAGTTATTAATTAGCTTCTACCAGTCTTTGAAGCAATGATAATTTTTGGAGTACATATTAAATAGCATTAATCGCTACTACAATCATGTCTGAAAGCGACTGACTCATTTTAAAGGATCGAAGGGATTATCTCGTTGCAAATTGTAAATTTAGATGTCGGGTTCCACCATACAATACCATGTTGAGATATGGACGATGATGTAATATTGGGAAGGAGTAGAAGTATAGGGGATTTGAGAATATCCTTGTAAGATAATTATTTAAATATTGTGGAAAAGTTCAGAAGATCAAACTCATTATGATTTTAAATACTAGTGAGGCGGTCATCCTCCTGATTTATTTTCTGATTGATTACAGATACTTTTGGGCCTGATTTTCGATCCTGATAGGATTGCACGGGTAGTAAGTCTGTCTTTATCTGTAATATTTGATCCAACAATATGATTCACTTCATATGTTCTTCAAATGTGATATTAAAAAGATTTTCTAAAAATTAAGGTTTCAGTCACCTTTTGTGATGTAATTGTATTCTAAGCGTCTGTAATCCAGACTAAAAAACTGTAATAGTCTGGCTTTAATTTAACGAAAACTTGACAAAATCTTTCAGAATGTGTGTAACTCAAGATCTAGTTGCAAATCAACATTCAAAAACATGCCATACCATCGATATTTTAGGGGAAATGTTAATGTTAAATAAATAACATGATCTTGATAAATGGATTTGTTATTCAAAATATTAACTTATAAACGGATTCGAATAATTATGATTTTTATAAAAGTGACAGAGTACGAAGAAATAAATAATAAATTAATAATGGCATATTATTTAATTTATTGAAATTAATTAATATATGAAATTAATTAAAAGTTATTAATTCCGTACACTAATTAAACCACTACTAAATTGTTAACATCAAAATTTAATTTAATTTGACATTAATTAACATTACTGCGTTTTTATAATTGATACTTACAGAAACGTCATAACGATCAAAATCGTAACGATACTGAATAATCATTTATTGTTTATAACATAAATGCGAAAGAAGTAGACGCAAAACTGGGAAAATAGGGATAAAACAATGCAAATATTTCAAAAACTTCAAACGAACGTGTCTTAATTCTTTGACATTCAACATTTGCATAGATTAAACCATAGGTTTACTCCATTTTTGATAAATCACTATTTTTTTTAAACTTCATACAATATACAAAACGCCTGCAAAAAAAAGGGTGATTATTCATGTACGAAGGCTCTTTGGAAAGCAGCTTCCATGTACTATTAATACAAAACTTGCAACATAGCTTATCGTTTCATACACTTTGAAGATCATCGTGGTCATGTAAGTGCTGCGAAGCCACACCTTCATGTAAATGAAGAGACGGAAATTAATTGGCGCTAAGTCAAGACTGCACGAGGGATTATCAAAAACGTTCTATTTGAATTGCTCCAAAAACTTTGGAGTTTTTCGAACACTGCGAGGGCGAGTGTTGTCCTTAAAAAACGCAACACCGAACCTACTAATATAAGAAAGAATGATACTTTCCGAACATGTCTCGTATTTTTGAGTAATGTAACTATATTTTTATTTCATGTCTATATAATCATATAAATTATAAGAAAGACGAGATGTTCTAATAAAAAAAAAAAATTATTACTTAAATGTTTAGATTTCTTTAGAAGAAACGAATTGAAAGAATTTGTATTGTACTTGTTTTAATCTTCTTTTTTGATATAACACGTATGTTGATCAAAACGTATCAGAAAGTACAATGTTTTCAATTTTGCACGAAAAATTGGGTGAGAGTAAATTCTCTCAGTGGATAAGAACGTAATGTATGGCGAACAGTGAAATTCAATTTTGAATTATTACAACATCCATCATATTCACCGGATAAAACGGCACCCAGTAACTTTTTTTATTTCTAAAATTCCAAAAATGGAAAATTAGTCATACCGAATGAGATCATTGCCGAAACAATCTTTGGAAATTTTGGACAGCTTAAAAAATTATAGAAATGCTGGGAAAAATGTTTCGAGTTAAAAAGAAATTATGTTGGAAAAGAACAAAAATCTATCTAAAATAATTTGCTTTTATTTCTTTTTCCAAAGAATTATCGAACGCTCGTCGTAATACAATTCTATCTTACGTAAAATGAATTGATATGTCTCAAAGTTTCAAAAGAAATGATTAACTTGGCATTAAGATTTCTCAATTGTTTATAATTCACTGTAGATATTTATTATGTTCAAGAGTTTATATTATATTTTCACAAGGTGTTGTATATATTGATTGATTTACATGAAATCATCGTTATTTAATTATTTAAGAAGTTCGAGATCATAATGCACTTTTTCAGACTTGGGTAATTTGTCAGTTATTATCAGCAAGTGAGCATTTTTATAATATATTAAAGAATGTGTAAGATAACAGATGAATTAGCTAAACGAAACTGAAATTATGTACAAAAATGGCGGTACTTAAAACTCAAAAATTATAAACAAATTCTAACAATATTATTTTTTCATTATTTTATGTTTAAATATACAACGCTATTTTGTTGAATTTGTTATAAAAACTCTACTAAATCACAAATATACGTTTTTTAAGGTTGTACTTTTACATTGTATTTACTCCGTTTATAATATTATAAAAAAATATTTTAAA
>JABFOX010000642.1:0-15648 GCA_022817665.1 Axea sp. ZL-2020
ATCAAAAAAGAAATGCTACAATTAAAAAAATTAAAGATTGATAGGAATGGGTTACAATAAACTACCACCCAAGAAATAATAAAACCGGTTCTTGTATGGGTCGGAAAAAGTATCACAATGTAAGTAGTTACACGTGGAGGGTAACTTTTATATTTCGTATAATTATCATGGTTGTTTTAAATTGAGGATTAAGTACATAATTTTTAGAATTTAAAATTTAAAGTGTATATATTAAAAAATCTATGCCAATGCTGACCCAATAATATCCCATTATCGGTTAATGATAAATTTCACGTACACAAGTTTTGTGTCAGTAACTTTTCCACATTAAATCTTGAATTAATTATAAATTTGTTCTGTTGAGCAACACAATGCAGACGATTTCATTTCAATAGTGATTACATTCTTTTGAATTAAAGAATTAACAGCATTTTGAATAAACTATTAGTAGTGATATCGTGGATACTGAAATCGCTGGTAGTGATATTTTGGCAATATTGAACCATTTGTTAATATGCCATATTCTACGTGTATCGTTATCATATAAAGCAAAAGGAAGATTTCTTCTGATTGGTGAATTATTTTAATGAATTAATGTTTTTTTAATGTATTATAAGTAATAAATAAAAATTTCTGCAATTTCATTTAGAAAGATCCCATCACGTTTTCAACCACATCAATGTTTCTGTTTTATACGGAAACAGAAAAATGGGTGGAGTGTGACGATAAAGAATCCAAAATTAAATTCCAACTTTAAAGTTTTAAACTATTGATCATTTTCGAGCTACTACAAAACTTTAAGTAAAAATTTCGTAGCCATTGAAAGTAGTTCATGCATACCCTCATTAATTAATAATAGTTCTGGAAAGCAATATATGATTGTACATTATTTTAACGACATCATGTGTACTCTGATTTATCAAGGATAGGGATTATATCAGAAAAAGTTTTTAGTATATATAACTCAGGGGAAATATAATTATTAAAAAGAACAGGTGGATGGTATTTGAAATTAGAAATATTTGATTATATTTAATTTTGAGAAATGTTGGAATTAAAAAAAAAATGTTTTTCTTAGTAAGGCTGTTTCCTTGAAAATATAATTTTAAAGAAAATTTTTTGCCTTCTGTTTGGGCTTAATTGAAAAACATCCGAAAATCTTAATTAATTAAATTGTCTTCGAGCACTGTATACGCTGTCTGTTATTTGTCGGTAAATGAAGTTTCAAGACTATCACATATAAGTCGCATCTTTCTAACTAAATCTCGTTGTGCTTTCAAGACAATTCTTGACAAACGATTTTTCTATTTATGGACGAACTACATCTTCGATCGTGCGAAGAAGAAAGCAAGAAAACTTTTTATCTGAAAAAGGACCAAAATAAATATAACCATAAATAAAAAATATATAAAAACAAATAAAATAGAAAGAAAGAAAAGCAGGGAAAGAACAAAAGCATCTTTACTTACAAAAAAAGTGCTGCCTGGCGCAAATGCAAGAATCCTAGTTGCTGGTACAGTAAAAATTATAGGGATTCCAATTATGATGAAGCTAGTGCAAAATAGGAGGTCACGGATATGGATACGCAGCATTACGATACTGAAGAGACGTTCGTGTTAATTTGCTCAGAAACTTGTGACAATTAGTATTTGTCGCCAAGTAATAATTATGCAGAGCGCAACCAAGTAGTAATCCAATTCCCCAAGAGACGGTGTGATTTCTCGTTCAGGTGTAACGAAGATGTCTTCGAAACGCCAGGATCAAAGATTACTGTTAAGTGTTGATTCCGCGTTACATCCTAAATTTGATTCGCTTGGGACGAACTGACTCAAGATAGGGAAGCTCGATTTTACAGGTAGGATGGGTGACGGAGGATGCAAGTTTGTTTTGAGCTCCGAGTGAGTTTGTTGTGGAAAGAGCTTGGAAAAGGGGGCAAAGTGACGTGTAATGAAGGTTTCAATGGCCTAGTTTCCTAGGGAAGTGAGAAAATTGTAAAACGTTAGAGTTCCAATAAAATTATAATTACACCTTTTATACAAATATACTAGACAATTTAACAATTTTTATAAAAACATAAATTACATTCTAACATTGGTAGATACTAAAATTTTAGTCAAAATTTGTTAATTTTAAAAATAATAAATTCTAATTTGTTTGTGAGTTTAATAATTTCTTTTTTCGTGAGATAAATTTTCTCATAACATGTTGAAGTTCTTTTGAAGCTATATTTTATTAAGAAATATATTAATCATTGTTTTTTTTTTTCATTATATGGTGGAAAAATATTTTTTACAGTTTCAAAAATTCGCCCAACCTTAAAAAATTTGTCTACATTTGATTTAGTTTCTACAAATAACTATAATAAAAAAATTATTAACCTTTAATGATTATCATTTATAATGTGTGATATACTTTTTGGAATTATATCATTTATTGTATAACAAAATAATTATATATTCAAGAAATTTCAACAATTATTTTAAGCTTTAAAGGAAAAGAAAACTTTATATCATTGCTGTCACCCAGTGAGGTGTAAACTTTTCTAATTAAGCTTTATTGTAAGTATGCAAGAAGTATAATTAATCACTACTTAAATATCATTTTTATTACAGATGTATAACAACAAATTATTTCCTGCGAATGTTTATTAATTCTTCGGAATTATTCGTAGTAGTCTATGTATATACATTTATTCAAGTTATCGATAGCAAAATGTTTAATAAAAAATAATTTTCACCATAATTATTTTAAATAACAGTTTAAATCGTAATATCCATACTTATGAAAATAAAACGTTGTCATCTTTAATAAAACATTTTCTAGTAATCATATTAGGAAATAGTCACTTGTTCACTTATTTTCCGATGAACTTCATTATTTTTAAAAAATATATTTGATAATTATAATAACTCTATTCGTTAAATCAAAACAAGATTAAGTCTACTTCAAAAGCCTAAACCTTCAAAAATTGTTTCGAAAGGCTTCAGAATTTAATTTAAAAATATTGCTTATTCGTTTTGAAATATTGATTCCATTTCGTACTCTTGTATTTTTCAATACAATTTGATGCTTTTGAAATGTATTTCAATTTCAAAAAGATTTCGTTTTCATCGTAAAAAACGATATTTTTACATTGCACAATCATTTCGTACTTGTTTAATTGGAAATATGGGTAATTGTAATATTAGACTTTTTCAGCCAAGTTTATTTATTATTAATATTTTAAGTGATTTAAAATTACGAAATGAAAGATATTACTTATGTCAACAAAAAATTATCATATTAATTATATTGATTTTATCTAGATGCGATTTATTTTAAGATGGATTTTGTATAATCACTGTAATCACAGAAAAACTTTAAATGTATAGTATGTTTTTTAAAATATTTCTACACTTAATATTTATTTATAATTTAAATTTACACATAAAATACGCAATCATTATTTTATCTACTACTATTATGAAAAATGCTTAAATCAATTTAGTGCAAGAAATGAATATAGTAATAAAAATGTAATTATTATGCAATATTCTGTATCACATTTTAACTACCTCTCAAGGTACGAGAATTATACATTAGATATCTGACTTGAAAATACAAACGCCTGTATACAAATTAACTATCTTGTAATCCATAGTAATATATGGATTGAAACTTTCAAAAATACTACTATAATGTAAAATTTGACTGTTACAAGTGATTTAACGTACAAATCTAGTTGCGATTCCTATCGAATCTCCGGATTACATTGATTACTATTTGCGCAAAATATTAGCGACATGTAGTAATAGAGCAGAAACCGCATACATAATAGACATGAGAATAATTGTTACAATGCAACTTCTTTCAACAGCGATATATCAATGCAATTTTTAAGCTAAATTTTAATTATTTTTTACCAGTTTTCTGTAATGCATCAATAAAAATATCCCAGCGTACAGTATAAAAAACATGTTTTCTGGAAGAAAAAATTATATTTATAATTTATGTTTCATATTGGATGTAATAATTCTGTATCTGAAAGAATGCAGTAAATATTAATACGATAATTAAAAAGAAAAGTTTTTTTTGTACATAATAATTAAAAAAAAAGTATTCTAATTCAAAGGTATTTAAGAATAAATGAAAACGTGAGAACGAAAAAAATTAATTTTCAGCCTCGCATCATTATTCTTTCCAACACTTTTTAGAAATAAAAAAATAATTTCATACTAGTGTTTTAATGTGTAATTTGTGTTAAACACGAAATAAATAAAACCGTAATTACTTAATAACAGAATTGTTTTAGTTATAGTGTTTTTTTTTATTTAGAAAAACATTATACAGTTAATAAACTGTTGTACAATTTTATTATTATTATTGTTGCTCTATTTTTGTACAGTCTCTTCCAGGTCTGAAGTGACTCCCACATTGATAGATTAAGAGTTAATAATACAAAAATAAAAAAAATGTATGCATTAAACGAATCCTGAAATTTAACAATTTATAGATTTTATTCATGTTCCAAACACAAACAAATGAAAGTTGTAAATAATATTTTTACAAGATTAAAACTGGAAATGTGAAAATCAAAAAAACTACTTAATTTTAAGGATTTGTGTGTTTTAAAAACTTATAATAAATAATTGCAATTTTCCATTTGATTATAAATTTTATAAATTAAATATATTACGACTGTATAAATAATATTCATTTAATAAAATGTTTTAACTAACAACATGAATGCAATGTATATATATAATCATAATTAAAAGTTTTGTTATAATAGCAAAATGCACGTGTCTCCAATATAGGAAAGTATTCTACATTTAACATGCGTTATATAGAAATCGTGACTCTAAGGAATTTATGATCAGTTTGTGTTTCGAAACTACGGGGATTATCTACCAGCTTCAACGGTGAACGCAATTGTTTTTAATTGTAAATCTGTAATCATACTGCAGCACGTGGAGCACAATAATTACAGATCGGTGTAGATAAAAAATGTAATAAAATTATGTAGTATCAGAAACTTTCTGAAAATAAAGCTAAAAAAGTTCATAATATAGAGTGTAACAAATATACCGAAATATTAGAATAACTCTAAAAATATATTTCCGATTCAGAAAACAATAAGAATAAAAGTTTAGTATTTTCAAGAGAGAAATCCAATTATGCTAAAATAAAGTTGTTCTTTCTTTTTGCGCGGCACGCGTACAACTTGAGCATTTTGAATGAGAACCTACGTTTTTATATTTTTATTACAATTTTTAAATAAAATTCAAACTCTACGTACCAAAACATATAGGGTTTATCAAAAACATTTTCTACCAATTAAGTAATAAGTATCTTAAATAACTGTACACATAACATCTGAGGGCATGCCGTACTCTAAGAACATAGGATCTTATACCACTGACGTAAACTCAACAAATAATTGTAATACGATTATTTTCAACATAAAATTATTATATAAGTGCATATGTTAGTGCAAAATATATTTAATCATTTCGATTGTTTGTCAACTACCTATAAATGTTCTCTATGCAGTAATTGACCCAGTATTGACTGATTTCTGCGTATTTACATTCATCTAGTTAATAAAACGAACTATATAAAATTGCAATGGACATTTTAATAATTCGATATATTTTTATTAACAGTTCTTAGTATCATTCTTTGTCATCACAACATTACTAATGCATGTCAAAATTTGAATATATCTTTTTCTTTGATGTCTGCAAAAATTGCACGTGTGTAAAACTCGAATCGTATGCATATTATATGCAATTTGTAAATACCTCATCAAATGAGTTAAATATAAAAAATATATATCTCACAGAAAGTAATTTTCGCGTAATTAATATACATGAAAAATTCATATTATTTATGAATACAAACAGAAAAATTTTTAATGTTTACTTTAAAAAAATATTAATAAAAAAATTTTCAACTTATAAATATTATTTTTGAGCTCTCGTATTTACAAAATATAATTAAAATTAATATTTTATTATAAGGATGTGATGTTTAATACTTTGCTCAATTTTACAGTCCTTTTCAGATTTTAAAAATTTTATAGTTTATTGTGAAATTCTTCCGATAGCTTGACTTCGACAAGTTCTTATCAATAATAACATGATAAATATAGCCATTATCATAATGATACATGATAAAATGACAATTAATAACGAAAGTTCTTATAACTATATTTTATGTTATATTTAATTTCATGACTCGCCTATTTGTTCGAAATGTAATATCAATTATAAAATAAAATATTAAAAATAATAATTTTTAATAACTTGTACTTAGTGTTATTATTATTTTTAATATGTCTCTTGATGACTGACATCATATTGCAAAACATTAAGTGAGGCATTGTAGATTCATTGTCAGTAGTGCAACACATCATAAATATGGTATATATTATAATTAAACCAATTTCATTGTTTTATTTCATATATCACGTTATTAAGCTTGACAGCAATTTCACAAAAGCAAAAGTCTAAACATTAAAAAACTGTACAATTTTTTTTTAAATTTTCATCAACAAATTACTAATAAATATTCTATAGGATTGATTCCGAATAGCCAAAAAATACATCAAATACATTCATTTCATAAATATATGTAAACACATAAATTAAAAAGTTATATAAAATATGTTAGCATAATGCTTTAAACTTTAGTTTGAACTTTTGATATGTAATTGGACATGGTTTAATCTTCATTTAAGCCCAAAGAAATAACTGCACATAACACCAAATGCTTAGAATTGTTTTGTGATAAAGGTTTGTTTCTATCGCAGATATTTTACTCTAAACATAAAGAAAGTATGTCATTGGTTTAATCTAAAGGTGTTGGTTTTTTTGTTTAACATAAGAAAGGAAAACATCACCGCAAAGCTATTACAAAGGGGAGTTATTTTACAGAACTTCAAGTAGACAATACAAAGTGGATTATAATTATATACACTTTTGATTTCGAATTTATTTTTGAATAATTAATTTGAAAAGTAAGAACATAAATCTGACGATCAAATTTCACTAAAAATTATTAGTTTAAAAAATTAATATTTTTTAATAAATTTAGCAGTCAAGTTTTAATGAACTTGTTAATCAAGAAAGTAGCATTGATACTTTAGGCGAGTAATTACTCTTGAAATCAATCGCTCAACTATATGGTATAATAAAAAAAAAAAACTCAAGAAGAATTTATGATACATTACATCATAATATGAGCACGTCAGATCCAATCACAAACCTATTTGATTTTACTTAAGAATATGCAGTATTTAAAAATTAAATAGTAACATTTAGCAATTGTACATTTAAATTCGATGAATGCAGCGTTTACACCTTTGCACATATAGTCTAAATAAAGTGAACAAAGTTGATAACATGAAAATTGGAAAAATATCAACGTGAAACTAAGTGGTAATATTTTATGTTACAGAAGCAAAGTTTTAAAAATTAAAAGTTTTCCCTGGAAACAAGCATGACAAAAAATCTTTACTAATCTGATTCTAAAACTAATTCTTCCCAACCTGCGTTGAAAAAAAGTATTGACTTTTATATAAAACTCAATGTAAGATTGATTTTCGAAACTTCTTTCATTAAACTGAATTTCATTTTAGATAAATTGTTTGATGAACTTGTGTGAAATTCATGAATCGCTTAATCATGTACAAACCCAATTAACTTGACTTGACTGAAGAAAGTTTCATAAATTTTTTCAATCAGAAATTAACGTGAAAATTAATATACTGTTAAATAGTGGCGCGGTACCATTAACAATTATAATAATCACTGTGTTGTTTCTAATTTGGCCCTGTATTGATAGACAATACTCACTCATTGCTGAAAAAACTTGGTAAATTTATACCCAGGGAAAATTCTTTCTGAAGAACTTGTCTTTTCTGTTTAGTTTATCTGTAGTTTGGCTTAGTTGTCTTTTTTTATACAACAAAAGTTATATTTATTGCAAATTAGTTTAATCACTTTTGATATGTGAAAATAATATATATTACAATAATAATTATTCATTGCAGTGTACTACTATAATCGATATTTCATGCATAAAAATAATACGCACATTATTTTGAATTAAATTCTCGAAACTGAAAATCATTCAGAACTCCTCACATTTAGTTTATTAAATCATCTTGGCGAGTGTTGCGTAGTTAATTGAATCACGTTGGCATATCTAAAGATGAACTTGTCGACCATACACTCGAATGTTTGTGGCACTGTTATATCAGATTACAAAATCAATCAAAAAAATAATTGAATATAAAAAAATTTGCAACATAAAACTTATAATACTTCAATAATAAATGATATTAAGCAAATAAAATAAAAATTATGATCTAATAGTTTATGTAACAAAAGTATCAAATAGCCTTTTACATGGTCAACACGATCTGTTTGAATATTATTTAACAAAAATTAATTATTTTCCGATGGCAACTGTATGTGAACAGTTTAATATTATTTAAAGTATTTCAACCAACAATAATTCTCAACGTATGCAAAAAATAATTATACAGCAACAATGATATAAATTTCATTAGGAATTTCATTCATAATGAAAATTTTATTAAACTTATTGTAATCTTTAACATTAAATGTAATAATTTTGTATAAATATTTTTCAGTTGACACTTCATTGTTCATTTGGTAATTTTACCTCGTCGTTATATCTGAATTGAACACCGTTCAAGTATTGACCAAAGTCCCACATTAAATGAACATTCAATCTTGAAACTTCATTTTTATTTATTAAATGTAATATATAAATTAGTATTTTTCAATTAAATTTTAATGTATAATTTATTAATCAGATCTCTTCAAATTATCTTAAATGTAATACTTTTATTAATTTATAATACATCAGATATAATGACAAACACTGCATTCACTGAATTTATATATTATTCAACAATATAAATAAAATTGCACATAATTAATTTCACATTCGTTATGAATTATATGTAATAAACACAATTACACTTTGCATACGAGCTCTTACTCATTTTTGGAAATACTCTGTCACGTTACAAAGTTTCTTTTAATTTTATACATTTGAGAAGATAATAGAATCATAAATATAAATATAGTTCAAATGATAAATTTACTTAATTATAATGATCGTATAAACAATCATATAAAAATGTATAATAACGTTTGGATTCTTAGCTGATAACAACACAATAAATAAATAGTATAGCAAACTATATATACAAATGACAAATTAAATATATATATTGCGCATGTGTTATATTTATGCATCTAGCAGAAATTTACGTCATTCTCTAAATATAATCGGTGGGTGAAAATTAAAATTGGTAGAAAATTATAATCAATAATAATTTTTGGATGCCCACTGCTAACTGGCATTTGACGTAAGCGTCTAAAGTGTCAATTTGTTGTTTTAATTTTTAAACAGCTGACGCGATATCACTCGTAATTCTCTCTATGTATTTTCTTTGTTATCTTTTTCTTTTTTCTTTTTATTTAGTTCTCACATTGCTTTATCGAACGACGTAGTTTCATGTGCCAGACTCGGACTGTCACACGTAACATAAAATTCAATTAGCTGAAAGTGAGACGAGAAAAGTAGTACGAGTCCGTGTAAGTCCACACACGCGACTTCCGATAAACGGAATATACATTCACATCGACTCTCCTCGTTCATTAACGTTCGGGGTGCCATTAGAGCGTAAAGGTCATAAACTACGTGACCGATCGTCAATATCGACAAATTCTCTTAACTAGGAAGTACCGTCTTGATTTCAAACTGTTAATTTCATGAAAGGGATGATGTTTGAATTATTCTTTACACAGTAAAGCTCTGAAAATGACCTCCGGTTGAAAAGAAACGATTGCAAAGTTAAAATTAAAAAGTTACGACAAAAAGAAAGGATCATCCCAAGAGCGTGTAATGGAATTTTAATGGCACGATTTTCGAACCCGAACAAAATGAATAATGTATTCTTTGATCCCTACGAGGTATCGTTCATTAATATTGGAAGTAAGGGTACTATTTATTTCAAATATTTGATTCAAGAAAAAGAACTTCCCTTATTGCTCAAATTCATATTGCAAACAAAGCAAGACATACAGGGATTTGAATACTAAAATTTTTAATTAATTGTTATTCAGTGATCAATATCAAATCTTACATTTCTAATACCTCTAATTAATTACGATTAACTTTTCGATCATTCATTTAAAATATAAAAATGAAGAGTGAAATAAAAAAGAAATGATTTATTTCCATTTCAAAGCATAATTTATGACTTTAAATAAAATTAAAATTCAAACTCGTGTCGATTTCCGCCTATCAGTACGTCGAGGACACGGTCTCCTCTCTGTTTGCAATCACTGTCAAGGTCAAACTTTCAAGACGTATTGTGATAATATCGATGTAAAATTACCTTTAAAATTAACTTAAAACAAACCTTCACCCTTTGGAATAATATTTTAATTTAAGATCCACTTCTCTTTTTTGTTAAAGTGGTTTTGTTTTTACAGTATGCTTACTTTACCAATACTTATAAAAAGAACATATAAATGTGAAAGATTAATTTCACATAACAAACTAATTTAACAATAGAAAATTGGACGCTTTTTTTGTATACATTTCCTTTTTTATACTATTTTTTTTATTTTTTCTTTTAAAATTTTTTTTTAACAATTTTAGTTATTATTATATATATATACATAATCAACACAATTTTACATTTTTTTTTTAAATTTTTATGCATCAGATAATTAAACTGATTAAATGAAATTTAAAATCAAATTTTTAGTTTCATTTATCATTTCAATTATATTTTTTTTAAAACTCGTTTAATAAAAAATTGGCATAAAATAGAACATAAAATTAATTGTAATATATTTATTAATAAAAACATTATATTTCTCTACCATAAATAAAATAAAGAAAATAATATGCATTAATTCATATATAAAAAGAAAATCATACATATTGTATGCGTAATCAAAGATAAAAAGTGTATTTTATAAAGTAAATAGTCTGTATTAGTTCAAATAACAATGTTCGTTATTTATTTATTAGTAAATAAATATTATTCTCGTAACGCTGCGAGATTTTACCAGGAAATAGTTGTTGGCATAGAATTTACAAATAACAATTTAAAGTAAAATAACATAGTTATGTTCTGTAAAAAAAAAAAAACAAAAAACAGTTATATTCTGTTATACACAAAAAATTGTACTTTCCCACGTATAATGAAAAATTAATTTTATAACAATTTATTTCATACTGGTGTTATGTATGTACTGATGTTAGTCTAGTATTTACAAGTTCAATATTTTGAAATAAAGAGATATGAATAATATACAGTAAAATTTAAGAAAAAAGTATATCAAATAAAAATTAAGATATCTGTATTAAGTAAAATAATTAAAAAGATTGTATTTAAAAATATTTCAAATGAAATTTAGTCTACAACATGATTTTAATACGGATTACTTTTTGAAATATTTACAAGACGTTTAAATTATTAATGTAAATAAATATTTAACATTCCTTGAATTTTATATTCACTTATATTTTTGTTCGTTAATGACATTTTATGTCAAGAAATTAAATTTTCTGTACTTGAAATGAACCATCCTGTAAAACTCAGTATAAAAACTCATTTTCAAAGTCACTCATGTCAAAATGTAGTTTGTTAAAGTTATAATTTATATACTATATAATAAAGGAAAACATTATTTCTGTCATTCAAGTAACTTTAAATAAAACTTGAGTAGAAGCATTAAAACAACCGAACTACTTTAAGTATAATGACCACAGCATAATCATGACATCGATGTTAAATTTTTCAGTTTAATTAATCTCTAATATATAAAGTTTTGTAAAATTAATTCTTTGTTTTTACATAAGTAAATATTTTAAAAATTAAATTTCACACGTTCTTCACGCCCACCGTAATCCTACATAAAATTCTACATGTTAAATACATGATTTTAAAGTTGTTTATTTTGAATTTGAATACCACGTGGTAATATATTTGAATTTTTTTATAAAACATATTGGTTTTTCTATTAATTAAACTTATTCTTATAAAAATTTCAAGGAAATTATTTTAATGACCAGACTATTTTAACAGATTTCATCTAGAAAAGTGTGTCTGCAAACGTTTTATTATTTTAATGTTACCAATTGCACGGCAGATTACATCATTCAACAAGAGTACTATTGAACAATAAACTAATAAACATTTTAATATGTAAACATGATGTTTTAATTTCAACATAAATTTAAAGTTCTCAGTTGTCAGCAAATTTAAGTCAAAAACATAAAACACGTTACGTATGTACACATATTAATGTATTAACGTTATAGATTCAAATTTTGTAAATAATAATTTCTAATTTTATTTGTTATACATTAAACAAGAAAACTGTGATATAAGTAACTATATGAATATAGTTAGTTTAATAATTTTATTTGCAACAAACATTTTATTATTAATTTCACCATTTTAATAAAATTACATTGAAAATTAAAAATTAATTAATAAATGAATTGATCTTTTTAACAACATATTTTTAAAAATATAAATGCTGTTTGAAAATTATATGATACATATCGGCATTATCACACAACTCTAAAAATGTAGTATTTATACGCAATAAATGAAAAAGATTATTTCACACTGAAATCTTTGTCTATTACCTTGAAGTAATTATTTCTGTCATCACTACAAGAATATATGTCTCGATTTATTTCTGAAATATGTCGAGTTAAAAACTTAGTTCCATAACAAGTGATTAGGAGAACAATTAATCTTTATATCACCATTAACAGAAATTTTGTGGGAAACTGTCGCAACTATAAATTATCGTATTTTACGATTAAATACAAAAATGTTCAGTGCTAGGCAACTGTGTCATTTCAATTGAAACAAGTTTCCGCGCATAAGTTCACGAACACCGACAGTGTAGTAACAAGTTATTCGCAAAGTTGGAATTAAGTTACAAGGCGATTAATGGTCCATTCGTGCATCTGACAGATAACCATATGAGAATTGTCACAATCATTCTGCATTATGTATTTATAATTTTATTTTGAATTGCTACTTACTTGATTAGCTTTGTTGATTTGCTTCTTGAGCCCTGCGAACGCCATCTTTACTTTGTTATAAAGTTAATTCGCAGTGAAAATAGCTCTTATCTGAAAAAAATATATATAAACCATTAATTATTTTGAATAATTAATTTTCTAATATAATTATAATTAAAATACACAAGAAACATTATAATTCTAACTTGATGTTTATTTAAAGTTATAATCGATCAAATTTTTATCGAGAATATCATCTATTTCAATTTTGTGTTATTACGTCTTTTTGTATCTATTTAAACATATGATTCTTAATATACTAATTAACTGTGTTGTAATTATAGACATTGACTGTTTCATAATCTTAATAAATGATTCAATTGTTTTATACGAATATGACACAAAATCACATGAAAACAGTTTCCAATTGGAATAAAATTTTCATTTTTATAATGAAAATTATTGAAAATATAAAATCTGTACAAATATTCTCACCGTGTATGTTATATGATATTTTTTAAGATCAAGTTTTATATATATATATATATATTTTTATATATATATAATTTAAAGTCTATTCAACAAAAAATGACCATCGTCATCTAAGAAAAGGTAAATAAAACATTTGTTTTATTTTAAACTAAAATACACATTGTAAGCTTTTGCACAATTTAAAACGTAAGTGGTTTTATAATGTATTCTGGCTTTCCTCTGATCTTCATCTTCATGTAGGACCACACATTTTCAATTGGATTTGCAGCCAGCGATGCAGTCGTCAATTCCGTTTTATTGGCACCATTCTATTGTTTCCACATAATCTACAAATTGCTGCGATTTTTAGAATCGTTACCTTCTTAGAACCCCAACTTGGATTATTTAGTCCAAAAAATGTGTTTGCTGATTTCAGGAAGTGTTTCTGGTAAATTATATGTGCACATATTTATAGTATTCCAATTACCTATAAACGAATATAGACAATCAAAACTGTGTTTATAGAAAGGAACCTCATACATGTACTTTTGAATTTTACTGTACGTTGAAGAAGTCTTAGTACTTTTTGTTGAGTATCTTTCAATAAGTTTGCAATAAGGAAAACCATATCCAGAAAGAAGATTCATTTGTATAGATTATATTGTGCCAATCTCAACCAAATTTTCCTTTGTCCATTTTTACCGTTTTGCAACATGTTTTTTCGGATAGTAAAGGTTTCTTCAAAGCCAGTCTAAAAGACATTTTTCGTATACAATGTTAAATTGTATTTAGGGAAACATAAGTTCCTGTCTTGCAAAATTTCATTTGAATGCTGTGTAGCGAAAATTCCGATTTTTCTTGAAAAGGACGCACGATTGCTCTTTCCTGCTGTTTGATCATTACGTATTCTTTTCTCCTCTGAGGCAGATCATCCACTTTCCCAACCTCAAAATACCGCTTTATCCACTTCTTTACAAATATCACTAACTTCCGCATATATTTTACAGCTATTTATAAATTAATTTAGACTCTTTAAGATGGTTAAAGTAATTCTTCAGAACTAAAATAGCAGAGTTAGTGTTTTTTTTCTCGATTAACATTACTGAAGTATTAAATTAATAATTATAAGTATAACCAGTTGTTCTTAGTAGTTAGAAAACGGAAAAAGTTACCTAGAGTACCATTTGCTACACGAAAAAAGTTCATTTTTTTCCCATTTAAGCTACATTATTATAAAGTTGTGTGATTATATATAATACTTTATAAATCAACAAAAATGTATTTTTCTTTTTTATTATTTGGAATCAGAATAATCACCTTACACTTATATAAAACTAATTAATTTACCAACATCAAAAGTAATTTGTTATTCAAACCAAATGTTATTCATGAGTGGAGTATAAGGATATCAAATGATGGTACGATATTTTTCCATTAAATGAGCACGGTCACTTTTTTGTTGAAAATACTGTAATTTCGATAATGAACTTTAATTATTCAGAATAGCAATACCAAACGCTGTTATAATTTACAATACTTATTAACATTTCACTGCATTATACAAATGTTTACTGAATAAATTTTAAATATATTAGTAATTTAAAAACAGCGTAATTTGAATTACAATTTAAATTTATTAGTTTTGTTTATTTGTTTGGATTTTTTTTCAATAGATTTTCTGAATGTTCTTCCAAGGAATAACATCGAATTTCAATAAATGGAGATTTACGATGTTGCAAAATAAAAATTTTAAATAAATATCACTCTTCTTAATTAAAATGACGATTTATAATTAAAAAGTATTTGATCGTGAAAAAGAAATGCATTAAATATTACGTAGAAAAAATATGTTTACAGTAACACTAATTTCATGGAGCTATTGAACAAATAGTATAATTCTATCATTTTTACACACTTGTAATGTAAATTTTAACAAATATACATTTATAAATAATTTTGTACAAGTTCGATAATATATAAAACAGCAAATTTAGTACAGTTTAATACAAGTACAGATTTTTTTTTTTTTTTTTTTTTTTTTTTTTTTTTTTTCACTTATGTATTTTTATTTATTTTATAAAATTTTTTTTTTCA